>VDFB02157334.1:0-30869 GCA_007258455.2 Sequoia sempervirens | reverse complement strand
ATGTAAGTTTTTATGATCAGATTTAAAGCACAGAATTTAAATTCAAAATCAGACACAATAACACAGCAGATAGCCTGGGAAAACCCTCCACTTGAGGAGAAAAACCCAGCAACAATATATCACTTATTTATTGATTAACAATAGAGTCTCTTTTACAATGGAGGCCGATATGAAGGCCTATTACATGCACCCCAGTCTGATGCAATGTAATAACAGATAGAGACAATCTAATAATGATAATCTCAGCCAATAATATGTTGATTTCCTCTCAATGATGAACTCGATCTGCCTTATAGATAACTTCGCTCTTAGACTTCAATGAATGATATCGAACTTAACTTGAATGAGTGAACAATGAGAATGCCATCGAATATATATACAATCTGGAGGAGAGGACGTGACTTTACAAAGCATCATGTCGGCCAGCATCGCATCTCAACAAGAAGACGTCTCTCTTGAAATTCGTGCCTCTTGAATCAAGGTCGGCCTTAATAAAAATCGCACCTCTTCATTATGATTTGTTTGCTTAACAAATAGATGTGACTTTACAAGAATCGTGTGACATGAATCTTAATAAATTAAATAGCCTGGGGCTACATTTAATTTATTGAAAATAAAGAAGTCGTTGGAAGAAGCAGCCCGACGCTGCTTATAACATCAACAACCCAAACCCCAGGCAGATAAATAGAATGGTACAGCTTAAATTCTAACCCCACGTGCTAGGAAGGAAGCAATATCGCAATCTAACATGCTGGTTTATTACTAAGCAATCTGCAATTTATTCAGTCATCATAACCTTATTCAGATCTGAAATCAAACTGTCCATGATCTGATTATTCTTCAATGCTAAACTCAAAAATTAAGCTCAATTGTTGATCCCTGAATGAGATCAATCATGAAGGAACCTTGGACAATCTTGCACACTTGCAGAACCAGTTCTAGGAGAGGGTATCCATCCTCAACCAGTCTGTAAAAGACAACTTGCAGCAGTAGCTCCAAAAATGATATAATATTCTTCAATAATTGAATAATGACCCTTGCCTGATGGAGAAGGACGCCACTTTTAGGTTTTCAGCCTTTGACAAGTCAAACACAAATATCTTCTCTTGGAAAACAATGCCACTTTTCACATGCTCATATAATTTAATAATAAAACATTTGTCAAAGTGACTTTTCACTTAAATACTTTATAAAGTGACTTAAGATATCCTTTTAATAAAGTCACTTTCACTTTATAACATTAAATCACGAAATCACTTAATAATAGAATATTATTAAATGACGTGACTTAATAAATCCATAACTCTTGGCTCGGATATCCAAATGACCCCTCGAGAGTGTCCCATGACTATTATCAACTGCAAGTGTGCCATCACTGACCCGGAATGTCACTTACTAAAAATAGTAAGTAAGAAGGACAAATCCTGAAACCCCTCAAAAAAGATTCCCTAATCATCCCGTTAGCCTACGGGAACCGTAGTAATAGGCTAACCTTGTTCTTGGAGCCACTGGCTAGGAAGTGGACATTACACCTACCCTCCTCATGCTTTTATTTCATTCAATTATTTCAATGCTAAACAATAACTTCTATGTAATGCAATTATAGTATTAAATAACAATTAATCATCTAATATTTTCTAGCCACATGAATCTTTAGTCAAAGGCAAGCGATTAAATTTTAATTTGCATATGATAAATCACTCTTAATTTAATAGAACATCACAATTGAATAAATTAACTAATTTCATATATACTAAATTAAATTATCTAATTAATTAAATTTCATGTCTAGTCAATTTAACTAGTTATCGTTAAATTTATTTATTAGTACTTGTAATCACTTAATTAATTTTTGTCAAAGTATGAAGTCCATTACACCCTGAGCACTTAAACTCCTCTACTAATGTCAGGTCCATTTGTATTTCCAAGACATCAAATCTATACCCAACAAGAAATTAGATATTTACTATTTGAGACTTACATTAGAATAGACGTGTTAGCATTTATCAATTCCATTCGAGAGGATATTTCATAGGAGAGTAGTGCACCTTCAGCCTTTGCTTTTGGAACCTAAATTTGAGGATTATTTGAGCCTACAATATTCTTTGAATTCCATTAGTGATTCCACTGCTTGTATAAAACTTGCAAGGTTCTTTGAGGCTTTCATTCTATATGAATATTAGATGTGTCTAGGCTTATATATTTGCAAGATGTTTCAAAATAGAAAACACAGTGCCAATTCCTTTCAAAGTGGAAGATTTACAAGAATGACCTCTTCCAAACCCTTTTTAATTTCTGTCAAGAGAGATCTTACTCTAGAAATGCATGTACAAGATTTGTGTTAAGGAATTACAGGATTTGGAGGCTTCATCTAGATACTAATGCCGACCTAATTCTTAAAGTTGGTGAAAGTCACTGATTAACTCTGCTTTAACATGTCTTCCTAGACATTAATGTTCTAGAGCATCTCTGTCCAATCACGCTTCAGAACTAGGGCTCTTACATGTTTTTTTTCCTCTAATTGTCTTCTTTGACCTTCCTTTTGTACTTCCTGGTTTCTCTCTGTAGAAGATGCTCTAGCCAATCTGTTTGCTTTTATATTGTTGTTTTTACTGCAGTTCCTTGTGTCATTTTTGGTCTCTACTGGACCTTAAAGTAAAATTAAATTAAACATTAAATCATGGATAAATTGACAGATCCTAGGTAAATGTTATTCTTAAACAACCCAAATTCTTATCAATTGAAATGATGTTTTGTTCCTTAAGTAGTATGGAAAAACTTCCACTCAAGAAGCTAGTCAATCAAGTATATAAAATGTCTTCTGCATTTAAAATAAATCAATACATGTAAAGTACTTGAGCTGGCATTAACCAGCTAATCTAAATTCTAACTCCTTTTTTCTAGGACTTCGTTGTGAGGAATGACATGGGTTGTGGCTCTACGATTGGTCCAATATTGGCATCTGGAATTGGCATTCGCACTGTGGATTGTGGCATTCCTCAACTTTCCATGCATAGGTAATTCTTTGTTTCCCATTTTACCTTAATCTAGAAAGTCAATAAAGTTATCAAGGAGGTTCACTTGTTTTCTGTGTGTATAAAAGTGTGTATGTAGAGACTCTCATGGTTATTGTCCAAGCACCTTGGTGAACATGTATTTCCAAATTGCTAAGTTGCTGGTTCAGGTATGGGCCCAGGGTTTAGGCATGCTGGTATGGTGATTTTGTTACCCTGGGTTTGGTATGGCTGGATACAGGTATAAAGTTATCAAGGAGGTTCACTTGTTTTCATTGTGTGTATAAAAGCGTGTATGTAGAGACTCTCATGGTAATTGTTCAAGCACCTTGGTGAACATGTATTTCTAAATTGCTAAGTTGCTGGTTCAGGTATGGGCTCAGGGTTTAGGCATGCTGGTATGGTGATTTTGTTTCCCCTGGGTTTGGTATAGCTGGATATATATATTTTAAAAAACATAGTAAAATATCCATAATTCGCCAAAAAGAAAAATAGAAAATTGACAACCTATTTGATACTTGATACTATGATAGTGAGAAAGATAATTGATAATTCAATGCTATATCATATATGTCAAATTATTACAAAATATTAAAATAGTAAATACAATAAAAAATTTGCATCTTGCTTTTCATTGAGGGCATCAAAGTTATCATTTGGTTCAACTTCATTTGAACCACAAGCAATTGTAGTGCCACTCCTACTAGAGACATTATGTGTAGGAGGCTCATCATCTAGAGTGACTTTGGAAAGCTATTTCCCAATTCTTCAATGCCTTTTGCTTGTAGTCAACTTCCTCATGTGATAGGAGATGCAAATTGGAATTCATATTGATAAAATATTTTGCTTTTTCTTGCAGCCAACTGGTTGTGGTTAACTAAGTGAAGAAAGTCAATACAATATTTGTGATTATAAATTGTAAATGGTAATATATAGCTGCTAAATAATAGTAAGAACATTAAAAAAAATTCCTACTTATGATGGAATTTCAATTGCAAGAGGTTGGAGGTACATATAACCTTGCCTATGGAGGTATGACCATGTATGAACATTTTTCTTGTACTTGTCTCAAAGAGCACTGATGTTGTGGTTTATAATGAGATGAACTTGCCAAACTCATTTGTAACAATATCCTCCTCGTTTTTGGTCTAAGAATATTCTTTGGAATATATTTATGTACTCTTCAACAACATTAGTGTCTCTATATTGTGCCATCCTAGCCAAAGAAAGTATTTTCATGTTGTAATATTTGGGAGACAACGCAAACACAAGGAGATGCATGGGTGTGGTCATCTTGTTTGAGTGATCAACAATGAATTTTTTCACTATTCGGGAATGTGATGTCCCCATCCTTTTAAAGCCAAAACGATTGGAAATAATTAATTAAATATTTAAATAAGTCTTTATTTGCTCTTTAAGACTTATTAATTAATTAATTAATTATATTAATAAATAATATATTCTTAATAGGGCTTTTAATAATTCAGTTTACTAAAACTGAAAGTTGGCGGAATAAGATGGTGATCGAGGGGACTGAAAGATCATCACGGGAAATGAGTATTGCTTGGTCTTGATCGTTGAAGACTGAGAACAAAAACTCTTAGGTCCTAAGTCTTGCTTGGATGGAACCCCAACCAAGGCTTGTTTCGTAGAAGTTCTTAATCTTTGATAATGGCAGATTGCCTATCTTCTGAACGGTGGTTGGCTACATCTTGTCTTCATTTTAAGAAGTGAGCATATACATCGATATCCTGTTTTCATGGTGCGACTGTCACGTCGTTGAAACTCACATATTATAGCGACTCGAGAATTGGAGGCGGACATCATCTGAGGTTATACTAGGTTCAACTTGCAACAGTAAATCATCAATACGAGAGATGGCCGATATCAGGCATAAATATATATCCACAACTTGTGTTCATTCCTACTAGTGGTGATTTGCTATTATATGATGTTCACCAACCTAAGATTCGCATCTAACACTCGTATGTGATGGTTGACCATGGAAGGTGTTTGGGAATGTCGCGCATATATATATATGTGAAATCCCGATATTGGGATTGTCTCTATGTTCGAACATATTTTATCATTGGTGCATACTTATCATTGTTGCGACTTGGCGAATGCTTGTGAATATGGCTTGGGTCTGTTGATGGTGGGAGGAAATGCAACTATCCTAGGCGGATTGAGCACCTTTGTAGTGGATGTCTTATTTTGTTGCTGCTGGTGTTACTTTTTGTTGATGTCTATGGGCCGGCTAGACATGGGTATGTCATTAATTTTGTGAAATCAATTGTTTACATAGACTTTACAACATTCCTTGTATTTCTGTACATTTGAAATGAAGGGAAATATTTTGGAATGCATTCTGAGTTAGTTTAAACTGTATTGAATTGTCCTTATTTATAGTGTAATGTTTTGCAATTTATGTGCAATATTCAATTATTTTGGAAAGATTCCAATGCATTATATTTAGCCAAAACACCATACAAGTATAACTCAAACTATAATACCAGGCTGAAACAGTGGAACGACAAAGGGGACAAGGATAATAGTGTATACCCAGGTAGGGATCATCATAGTGGTATTAGAGCCAATATCCTGCCGGCCTGAGGGTTCATGAACACCGGTGATAGGGCTAGGAGATATTTTGGAAGAGAGCAAAGACAGAGGCAATTTCAAATTGCCGATCCTTTGTAGTATTCCCTTGTAATTTTATTTTTATTTTTATCAGCACCAAACACCATTGTTAGCGTTAGCTCCAAATAATAACCAGCTTGGAAAGTAATTCACCTTTCGATCACCAAGATCCCAATGTGGGAAAGGTGAGAGCATACAGTGTTGGGGATCGTTAGCAACTGGAAATGAATTACAAAGCTGCTAGGCGGCTAGCCGACCATGAAATGAAAGTAAATACAAGAGTAGGCGGATAACCAACCATAAGCTCAACCACTTATTCAGCAGGAGCAAACTAATTACTATTATTAATAGGCGGCAAGCCAACTATGAATCCGCTTTGCCACTTATTCAGTGGGGGGAATTTAAACAAGTGTTGAAAGTAAATTATTTAACTCAACCACTTTTTTAGTGGGAGTAATTACAAACATATAAAATGCAGCAATAAATTAAACAGCTGTTAGTACTACTAAACCGGCTTTACAATGATAAGAGTTTTCAGCTACAAAAAGATAAAGTTATTCTTCCAAAACCACAAGGAGTTAGAGTAAAACCTCTAACTATTACAATATGAGAATGATATAGAAATGGAGCTCTAAACAGCAGTATATCAAAATTTAAACAAGTCTGATCAGTAACAGTAAATACAGAAAATCAGACCAGCAAGAAGAGAATTCATCAATTTTCCCATATCTTCGCCAAACGGAGCCCAATTGACGTGAAACTGAATGCAGGTGAATCCTTGAAGCTAGGCATCCAAAACACAATAGAAAGACACCTTCAAAATCCGCACCTATCAGTGGCACAAATCCCAATGCTGCCAAGATGAATGGTACGGCCTCTTGGTGAGGTCGACCTCACCTTAAAAATCAGAAACTTAGTAATAAAATCTGAATTCTAGAGAATAGGGGTGCCTTCCGCAGTTGCACAACTGGCACCAATGCCTAGAACCAAATAACTTATGTTGTTGAAGCCACGAACAAAAATGTGCTTCAGCTAGCACTTCCAGCAGTAATATAAACAGATTATAAACCAACAATCTGCTTATAATAATCAGAAATAACAAATTATACAACATCAATCTGCTATCATGATCAAGATTAAGCTCTATCTGCATCTCTGTGTGAAGTACAGTCTTCAGTCACCATCTAGGAAGCCATTGTTTCAGGCTCGAAGAATAGCATAGAAAGCTAGAGGTACACAATCCTCGTAGCAAAGTCTGAACTCAATTCAGCAACGTAACATTATAAAATTTTCCAAAAGATCCTCAACACTTAGCAAAGCATCAATATATAGGAACAATTGGGCAATTGAAACAACCTGTAACTCCAACCAAGAAAGCTTTTCAACTTCTCCAAAGGACGTCCTCAAATGCATTTTAAAAAATAAATAAATTTAAAACTCTTTATACTCTTTCCCAAGTCGTTCCACTTTTGAGGAAACATTAAATGCATTAATAAGGCGTCCACTTTATGGCCCGAACTTAAAAACAACTTTGAAGTCATCGCCTAGGTTGAGTAAGTGTTGAATTTCAATCTAAAGGAAAGATAGAAGCCAATGCCAAAATCATCGCCCAAAGCTGATTCTACTAGACTTCCATAAATGGCATGATGATCTGAGCTGAGTTGCTGATGATGCCACTGCCAAAAATAGACTTACTAAAAAGAGCAAATGCTAAAAATAGTAAGTTCACTTCAAACTAAACAAAATGCCAAATTGAGCAGAACACATGACTTACTATAAATAGTAAGTGCTGGAAAGGTTGATGGATTTAGATGCATGTCACACCACCTTGGAAATCTCTAAAAACCCAGAAAAACCCAGAAACCTTTCCTGCATGCAAGGAACCAGAGAGAAATGCATGTCATTTTTTCAACATGCATGTTACCTTATCTTGAAGCTCTCCAAAAAAAGTGGAAACCCTAATTTGCTCAACTGATTGGCCTATGGGATTCCAGAATTAGGCTAATTCCAACTGAAGAGTGCAGGGCTAAATTTGGGACATTACATCCTTATCTTGAAGAGGATACATTTTCTACAGTTTTAGTAGCCCAACAATTTCTTGAGGTCTCATCGGAAATTGAAGCAATGGGAGACTCAGACAATGAGGGTTTTCAAAACAGGGGCAACAAGAGAGAGAATAACAGTGTTAAGAATATTCTGAACGATCTGGTCTGTGGACAACAACAAATGATGCAACAATTTATGCAAGTCCCAACAACAACTGATTACTACTATTGGACAGATGTCTCGAGAGATGAACAAATTGAGAGTGAGTCAGAATTCAAGAGATGGAAGTAATGCTGGAAACCACATGCCCAGGGGAACCAATTCAGGAGGAACAAGCTAACCTTTCCAGCCTACATTCACTCCTAGGAATGAGGAAGTGGCATAGCCGGAAACGAAGCAACCTTTGATCGATTAGGTGTTGGAAGTTTACGAGGAATATCATACTCTTCCTCATGCTATTAGACAAGAGATTACGTTGAATCAATATTTGAATTAGTGTAGGGATAGGAGGAGAGCACAATAGGAACAAAGGCCTCATGGCCCTCACAGAGACTACCAACATGCTCTAAGTAAACTATCACTTTCTAACTTTGATGGGAGCAGGAAAACTACAGCTTGTTCATAGTTTCACAAGCTGGATACTTTCCTAAATTTAAAACCAATGCTAGAGATAGAAGCAATTAAATTTGTGAAGTGTCCCACCCCAAATGGAACAATTCCTATTGCAACTTTTTGTCAGATTTTTCTGATTTGTCTCAGTTTGGCATATTGGACATTTCGTCAAACAGTTTGCTTGCTTGCATATCTAAGTCGCTTACAATTGGTTTTGCATAGATAATCTCATATACTATCTCATCACATGAAACACTCAGCTCGTATCAATGAGTTAACATTGCATTCAATCATTGCATCATACATACATATGAAAATCATGCCAGCAAAACGTATGCAGATCTGAAATTGAATTTCCTCTTCACCAATCAATGCCAAATAAATGATTTATAAGAGAGAATACAATGGATAAGCTACAGCCATCACTTTATCAGACTGAGCAGCAATATTCATACTTTCTTCCATTACAGTTGACCGACTTTTCAATGATATTACAGGGAAATGAAGTAACAGCCTTTTTACAACCCCAGCTGAGTATGATATGAGCAGATTTACCAATAAATAATACTCAGAAATGTACAGCAGTACTCAGTCTCAGGTTTACATATATATTTACTTATTCAGCCTTAATATTTGTAGCAAAATGATAACAGGCTTTTACAATTACAATATGAGCAACATGCTTCAGATTTGCAATGTACAGAAATGCCCCAGAATTAACACAGCAAGATAATAACTCAGATTTAAGCAGATTTTACAATGATAGATGATAATGCATGTATACTGAAAATCAGACCTGGTAATGAAGACGCCTAGGGCAGATTATGATTGGTGGTGACTTGCAAACTGCTCAGAAATGCTCCCAAATGACAGCTACTTCACCCTCAACCTCCCATGTTTTGCTTAGAATGATGGACGTCTTGAGAAATGCAGCAACAGTGTCTCAGAGCTCTCCTAAATGCACAGATCGATACCCTCAGCCAGTCAAGTCATCTTCCAATAGAATGAACAAGATTCTTCAGCCAAGGCTCATGTTTTGGAGGAAGAACTGTAGCAAATCACTGTAGCGCGGGTACTGTTCACGAGAGTACTGTAGCTTGCTCTTAGTAATCTTAAAAACTACAAATCTTCAACCCCTATCTGAACTGCAATCAAAATATGAAGAGTCTGATTTATTCTTCAAACCCTAGCTCTGAAAATCCGGACAATCTATCTCCAAATAAGCACAATGTAACTTCTCGATTAAAGCCACCTGAAGCGACAACCCTTGGATGATATCTCACACCCGTAGGTTGCTCAAATCAGAGAGAATGGACCTTCTCCATGATCAGATTGAAGAAGAAACCCTCGTTTTCTCCTCACAGCCAAAGCTTCACAAACTTCATAAGTGTTCAATCAACAATGAATGAATGAGTTTGCTTTTTGAGAGCCTTATATATCACCTCCAAAGTGGCATGACCTCCAAGGCATTTTAATCATTAAAGTTTATTAAAATATTTGCATTTGTTTCTTTTATAATATCCTTCACTTGGGCGCTCATATCAATGTCACTTTATAATTTGACTTTATGACATTAAATAAACCTTTATAATAAAGTCAATAAGTCATTTAATATTGTTCACTTTTATAATTAATTAATTATTATTAAAGTACCACTTTAATAATAATTAAATACCATAACTCAAGCAATAAACATCATTAATCAATTCCGTCAGCACCAGGAGGGAGCCCAATGATTCCTCTGCTCACTAGGGCGACTTACTATAAATAGTAAGGTTGGCCCCCAACATCCAATTGACTTACTATAAATAGTAATGTTCATAAACAAAGCCCAAAACACTTGTAGAACACAAACCTTGAATACCACCATGAATTGGAGAAGAAAACACCATCAACTGCCATCTGGAGAACCCATTAACTCCCACGTAAGGTCCTCTAAATGCCATTATTAGCCTACGAGGACCTGGTGATTGGCTAATCCTCCAAACTCTGATGCTCACTAAAAAGGGGACATTACAATTTGCTACAATACATCTAGAGGGTGCAGCATATGACTGGTGGCATCATGGATTGGTGATGCCAAATCATGCTCTAATCCAATCCTATGAGGAGTTTAGCAGCAAATTAATTGCTCGTTTTGACAAGAAAGATGAGGAGGTTTATTTTAGGGAGTTGGCTTTGATTAGATAGCATGGATACATTGATAGTTTCATCAACGAATTTCAGAAGGTGGTAGTCATGGTTCCTGATATATTTGAGAGGAGAGTGGTCATGTTATTCACAGAGGGGTTGCATCACAATTTGAGAGGGTTGGTGAAGGGTTTTAAGCTGAGGACCTTGCAGGGTGCTATACAAATGGCACTAGACTTTGAAACTTCACATTCTAGTCCACAGTTTCTGAAGAAGAGTTTCAAGAACAACAAGCCATTCACTAGAATTTTTAATCAGCTCAAACCAAATCCTCCTAAGATTTTGAGAGCAAGAATGAATTGCGCAGGAAGAAACTATGTTTCTCTTGCAAGGAGCCATGGGAGCTTGGTCATCTATGCCTTGGGAAAGGCAAGGCACATTATATAGAGGTCACTTTTGATGTTGAGGAAGAGATAGTTGATAAGTGAACATGAGCAACAGATAGAGCATAACAATTCCATAGGAGATGAGACCCACAGTGCTATTGCTACATTATTGGGTGTGCCTAAGTATCACCCTTGCCAAGTAAGGGGAGTTATTAATGGACAACGAGTGACTTGATTGATTGATAGTGGAGCCACACACAATTTTAGTGACGAAGGTTATGTAGCCAAGAGGAGATTATAGGTGGACTTTTTTGGTTTTAGTGTCACAGTAGTAGATGGTTTCAAAATGGGATGCACTACAAAGGTCCCACAATTGAGCATTTAGATGGGAGATTATACAGACACAGACGATTTCAATGTGGTTGGAATTGGAGACATTGATATAGTGTTGGGAGTTCAGTGGCTGCACTTCTCTTTTGCAACTATGCAGATGGCCTCCTTAAGATAAGGAGAGTGGATTACAAGAAATAGAATACTATTGGCAAAAGAAGAATTTATCGATGACATCATCTACCTTATTTTTAGATCGTACATAGAATATATTTACCATTTGGTTTGGAGATGAATTTGTGGTCTTAGGTTCCCCCTTAGGCTCCACTTCAGTCGATGTAAAAAACAAGAACTTGTGCATGCCGAGTATTAGTAATCCTATAAGGCATCAATGTCGAGGTAATAAAAGGTGTGGAGATGTCACCATCAAACAATGTCATTATCTGAATTGTTTGTTGAAAGTGAGAGCTAACCACATACCCCAACCCCTTTATTAGTGATGTGTAGCAGGTGCCATAGCATTCTAGGGCACAAAAACATCATTTCCATAGGTGAGGCCCCATGAATTAGCAGTTTTGTTGACATTTGTTGCAAATTGCTATGAAGGGGTCATTTTATTGAATACAATTGTACTAAACTTTTCCAATAATTTGGAAGGCCAATTGAAATTCACAGCACTTCCAACTTATCTAGTACTTTAAGTGCTCCCTTTGGGTGCCCTTTTCCTTCCGCTTTTTCATTGCCAATTTCTGGACGCCCCAAACATATTAAACTCCTTCACTGTCACTTAAGCCAAAGGAACTCATACTAGGACTGCGAATAACAAATTAAAACTTACTTTTACTATGTGATAATACGACTCAAGACAGTGGTTTTCTTTCTGTTTTGACTACAGGTTGCTCAAGGTGCAGAAGCAAAGGATACACAGAAGTTGCAATCCTCCTTTGACTTGTTGAAGAATCCTACAACATTCTTTGATAAGTTCATTGTAACTAAATTTTAAAAACAAATTACTAGTTGTACGAACACAAGGATTTTCCTTATATTTTTCTTACTTTAGATAATGCGAGGTGCAGAAACAAAGGATACTGATATATACAGAAGTTGCAATCTTTCTGAGTTATCTAAGACTCCTAAAACATTATTTGATTAACCCATTGCAGCTAAACTTTGAAACAATCACTAGTTTTATAAATGCAAGGATTTTTATTTTGTTTTTCTTTCTTCAGATCACATGAGATGTTGGAGGACACGCTGAAGTTTCAATCCTTATTTATCTAAGACCCATTATACATTTGATTAACCAGTTGCAACTAAAAAATAGAAACAATCACTAGTTGCTACAAATACAAGGATTTTATTTTTATTTTTATTACTCCAGGTTGCTCAAGGAGTGAATGCATAGGATAAATAGAAATTGCAAATCCCATTTAGCAATTTTTTATATTTAGTATTTATGAAAATGAAGTACAGTTTCATTAATGATTTTCATTTAGCCTGAATTTTGAAGCAGAAACTTGGAAGTGTGAAAATGAATGACCTGTGGGAATTGGCAACATATCTTAAGGAGCTGGTGTTGGTTTTCTTCCTCTTACTCTTCCTCTTTTTCTTGTCTTTTCTTCTTTATTCATCCTCGTTTGGTGATTTCAAAAGAGCAAGGGCTAGGGTTTTTATGTTTAGATTTAGATTTAAAATTAAAAAAAAAAAAAAATGACTTTTAAATGATATGCAAGACACCTAGATGCCCCTGAGATGGCTGAGGGATGTCTAGACATTCCCAGGCCATTCCCAAAAGGGAAAATCCCCACTCTATGTGGGTGTCCCAATACAAATCTTGTTGGGGCTCGAGTATTGGGGACAAGAGGGAGATGTTTTATTTCTATCCCTACTTCCCCGGGGATGTCCCCATTATGAGGAGTGCAATAAAAATCTTGGGGATGCGTTTAGGTTACATGGAGAAAAAGTTACTTTGAAACCCAAGATCTTCCTGTACAGCTATTCAATCTCTCTTAAGATACAAGTATAGTTTCAAAATGAAATTAGCCTTTCATGGTCAAGGGATATGAAAATTTATGTGTGATTGAGATCATCTAGGGGACCATATAAAGGACTACAATACAATACTTGAGCAAAATAACTAGCCATTTATGATATTTTTTTATGTTAACAAGTTGGTTTTGTATTCTACGCAAAGTTTAAAGAAAGTATCATAGGTTTTTGGATATGCAACTCATTCTCCAGCATTAGCATAAGACCTGTAAGTGTGCAAAAGTGTATATAGATGCACACATATATTTGCATATGTAAATATATGTATATATGTATCTATATATACTTCTATATATGCATATAAATATACATATGTATAAACACATTCATAAATAGAATTTCACATGCATATGAATACAAATAGAAAGGATTGTAGGTATTTCTTAATTTCCAATCTTTGAAATCTTTGCTATTTGAGGAATTTGCAAATTTTATGTCTATATAGGTGGTTTAGTTTAATTGCACTACAGAGATAAGTTAGTCTCATATTCTATTCTGACTAATTGAAGTTCTGGAACGACAACAATTGATCCCGTGCATCTTTCTAACATTACAAAACTTGGTTGTAAGTTATGGTTCAAATGATTTCCATTTTAAGATATTTTAGAATTACATTACTTGGAAGATTTTATGTGACTTGAGAAAGAAAGGCACTGATAAAATAATTTATTTATTTGCAGCGTGCGGGAAATGTGTGGCAAAGAAGATATTGATATTGCGTACAAGCATTTCAAGGCATTCTATAACACCTTTACGGATGTAGATGATAGGTTGTCTGTTGATTGTTGATTACTTCCATGAATATCATTCACATTCACATTTGTTTGCTCAGAATTCTATCACAAGTAGAGATATTTTTTCTCCTTACAGTCGGGTAAGTCATTCCTTTTGTGATTGTATTGGAGGTTTGTTGGTCTTGATAGTGGTGGAAAATGGTAAAAAGATGAACATCCAATCAACACAATAACTTGAGTGTTGTCATTTAATGCTTATGATGCACATTAAACCAAGAGGTATTATTTCTTTCGTTTGGGAATCACCATTTAGTGCTTTAGTATACGAAAGATAAACTTTGTTCAAGAATTCTAGTGAAAATTTAGTTATTATTCCAATTTGGAATGTTCTGGAATTTTTTTTTTTTTTTTTTCTGAAATCCAATATTTAATTTATTGTGTTCCCATGCAAGCTAGAAATTAACCTAATCTTGTGTGATATGGTCCCTATTAATAACATATTTGAAGTAGGATTTGTTAATGCATAAGCAATCATCTAGTATTGAAACATAGCATGTAACTACCTTTTCACAAGCAAAGAGTTTATGGTTGTATGGATGGCTATGTTATCAAACTTTTACCATGGATATGAAGTTAACTTGTAATGGAAGCTAAAATGTCTTTGAGAATTGAAAAAAATGAAAGATGATCTTTGGGAATGTGGCAATGCAACTTTTTGTAAAAAGAACATGTGCAATGATGCTAATGTGTGAGATGAATTTTAATAATAGGATTTTACTTAAGCAACTACTTGTGTACTCGTGAATATCATATTACTAGATTTATGTTTATAGGATATTTTGTGCATAAGTTGATAATCTTAGAAGTTATTTATGTTATATTTTGAGTACTTTTGATTAATAAATGATTAAGTTAAGGATTAATTAGAGTTTTCCCCTGTTGAGTGTATGATGGGAAAAATCGTAGATCAATTTTCCACTTTGATTTATTAATGTACTAAAGCAAGTTGCTCGTGCGTGAGAACCCTCGTTGGTTTACAACTAGATTTGCAAGTGCAATACATCTTAGGTGAGTAGGTGCTCCCATTTTCTTCAACTTAGGACCATCCCTAGTATCACAGATTTAACCAATTTTCATTCTTGTAAAATTTCAATGAGAGCTTGCTCAAGAAGTTAATTAAAGTTTGCGGTATAGGAAGAGTTGATAGGGTTGTTAATATATTCAAAAAAGAACATAAAAAAAGAGTTGATCTCTCAGACAAAGGTCAAAGGATTAAGATCCAAGGTTCTCAAACTATAGAAGTTAACCTTTAGAGCACGAGGAAAAGGATTCAAACTCTTAGGGAGCCTCTAATCCACCCTAGATGAGGAAGAGGAGGTTGAAGATGATCCTCAAGGGCCCTCTTTTAACTTTTTGAGAATGTGGAAGATAATTCCTACTCTGTTGGGAGTCCCCAATTGTTCCTTAGATGAGGGAGAGGTGGAGGAAAGCCATCTTCTAATTTAAAAGGAAATCCCCCACATTGGAAAATTAGATGTAGACATGGTTAAATAAGGTTTGACTAGCTTTCAAGGTGCAAAGGATTAGCACTCAAGAAGATAAATGTTGTATTTTGAGCCCTTGGATAGGCAACTCATTTGTGGGGTGATAAATAGCTATCTAAAAGTCCTAGAGGGGCTTTTCTAGTTTGTTAATGCTTTAACACAAAGAGTAGACTCAAATTGGGATGAACCATAACAATCCAACTTATGTATGGTTTCCACCATAGTATGAAGTTGAAGAGTACATGGATAAATCCCAAGTTTAAGTCAAAGTCTTATTAAAGGCAAGGTTTTGTATAGTTACATTTTTAATTTGTGGCCAAAACTTTGGACAAAGGTAAATAAGTTCAAATATGAAACTCTTAAAGATGTTATCAATAGTCAGTAGATGAAATATCCATGTAGAAGGTACTCGAAGGAAGATCTTAAGTTTTGGGGAAAGGGCAAATGGAAAGTGAAGGGGAAATATTGAATCTTCATAGTTTAAAAAGCAAACCATTAATCAAATGCCAACTCCAACCTATATTTGCAAATCCATGTTGTATTTGCTACCAACCATGGAGCAAGGGCCATATTTATAGTCCAAAACATTTCTTCTATAGTTGAAGATGTGTCCTTAATGCTAGAGTTAGAGCTTCATAATGAAGATATGCTTGAGCAATTACATATTGAATGGATACCATTAAACCAACCCCTTTTGTAGTTTAACCAAGGGAATCATTAGTGTCCCTTTTAACAATAATATGGTTGTACTATCTTCACACTTCAAGTTTTATGCCCACATTTCAAAAGGCCCATTATTTGGTCATGAATGAGTTTGGTAGCTTACATAATATTTTGAATTTAAAAAACTTTAAGTTGTCTTAATTTTGACACTCCTAAAAGGAATTTTGACACCTAAAAGGTTTTTTGACTTGTGCCTAATCCACCAAGACATTCAATGGCTAGGAATCCTACATAATGTGGATCTTGTAGTAGTTGATTAAATCATTAAGGATAAATTATATGGTTGATGTTGATTTGCATAAGAACCTAGATGGCGGTGCAAAGTACAACTCGATAATATAGTTTCTGATCTATTTTTGGGATTAACATGTAACACAAAATAATGTTAAACTATTACACATTTAAAAGACAAAGATATAGGAAAATAATTATCTTCTATGCAAAAAATTATTGAGTGTAGCACAACTGAATACAAGTATGTGAGATTGAGAGGGAATTTAGTTGGTAAAAAAACTAGAGGAATTTCTTTAGGTTGATTTCCTTGATTGGGTTGAAATTATGTATCAACCTTAGGTGTTGAGGACATATATTTACAAACACAAAAGCATGTTAGAAATGGGTTTAGTTATAGAGTTGTTTGATGTAGTCAATCATAAGGGAACTAGTGAAGCGTATGTTGGAAGCTGAATTACTCTGAGAGGGGGGGTGAATCAAAGTAATGTGCAAATTTAGCTTTTGAACTTGAAATGCAAATATAATTGATGACTTTGAAAACAAATATGTGAACCTTTTTAACTTACAAAGTTAACTTTAACACATCAAAGAACTTTTAAACAAAATGATTGTTTTGAGTGACTTTACAAACCATTTTCAAAGCATAATATAAATTGTTCATATAAAAGTGATTGAACAATTCTCTGTATAATGCTTTAGATTCACAAGATTCTATGCACTTTATGACAAATTGAACATTCTTTTATAACAAGTCGAACAACATACATTCATGATAGATTTAACTTTATACTTTGAACCCTTTCAGAATGAAACATTAAACATGTATTAGAGCATTGCATCAAATTCTTTTGACATATGACAGAATGAAAACTTAAACAGTTAAGCACATGAGTTGAAACACAATTGCACAAATTTCAACACATGACACATTGTTTTCTTGAGTTGAAAAACCCTCGTGGGGTATAAAAAACCACTCATAAAATGTTCCTTTTGTTCATTCAAAGAACACCAACTCTGTAACAATGGTGGAGCACGAACTCAACACGAAAAGACTGAAGCACCAACTCCCAGTTTTTACAAATGACAACCAAGTATTCAACTATAAAACTACAATGCAATGAATTTGGCAAAGTAGCTTCATAATGGAGTACTTTTTAGATTTTGCAATAAAGCTCAAAAGGGTTACTGTTTATGACAGTAACAAAAACTGATAATAAAAACTCAATACATCATTTCTTTGTTTCCTTCTAGTTTTGTATGAAAAAATGTATATCATAATCTGCTGTCTCAACTATAATCCCACACTTTAGTGAGAGCCGCGCATGTTTAAATATATAATGAAAGGACTTCAAGTAACTGCAATTTTTGCAAGTGTAACCACGGTTCGAAGAGAAACGCCAGAAATATGCAACTAAATCATGAGACCCATAATGGGTTCAAAAGAATAACCAAAGAATCTCGTTGAATAACTTCTGAACTGTGAAACCCTTGAGTAAAGAACTCGGGTTAAGCAAAATTGAAACTATTTTTCCACAAATCCTTAACCAAAATCAGTTATGCTTAAAAACAACACAAGATCTTTCCAGATTTGAAGACCAATACCTGTCATGATGACCAAAAATATATTACCAATTGGCGAAGAGAAGATCATAACTGCCTCAGTGAAGCTTACTAACTTCCAGCTCCAACTCGCAGACCAGTAGCAACCAAAATCCATGGTGGCAACAATTAGGGTTTCAAACCCTATGCAAAGCAAACTTCTTATCGCTTTGTTATTTCCTTTTTACCTTTTGTTCTCTAAGACTTTCGAGAACTTTTATGTTTTACACAATGATTTGAAATCCACAAATGATGTTTAATCATTATTTGAAATCCGCGACACAATGAATCAAATGAAACACATAATCATTTTGAAATCTATGAGAATAGACAACATGATGATACAATCAATTGCCATTGTCCACGTGAGCTATGAAAACATTTTGATTGTTCCAAGTCATCACCACATAATATGTAGGTGTTGCTTCCAAAGTGTTGCATATTACATGTCAACCCGATACATCATAAGCCAACTCTCCAATGCAAAGTGAAGCTTGACCACCCTTATTTAGCACTTACCAATGCCAAAGTATCAAAGCCCAATAGCACTTGTTTGAACCTTTTTAAAACACTTGCCATATGACACAATAAACCACAAAGAAGCTCGATAACATTGATAACCAAAATGAATGTATAGAACCCAAATTTTATAGAGTATGCCTTGAGCCAAGGTGACCTTAATGAAATGTAAGTGAAGCCTTTATGAAGTTATATGAATAACTCATGAATATAAATGCAACATGATAATCTATCTATGTATCAAGGATGATATGACCATGTAAACCAAGCATGTAAAATTTGAATAAAGTGAATTTGCAATATAAGACTTCACGAAAATTGAAGCTTACCAAATTACCTTCAATCTGAGCAATGAAATGCTATCACCTATATGTGTCTCAGCAAAACCAAGTAGAGACTGAAAATAAACAAGCCAATGTAAGTACCAACCAATATCATTGAACCAAATTGAGTGTTAGAACAACATGATATCACCTAATCATCAACCCCACGTGATATATATATATATCCTCTGCACATGAATCCAACATGATCAGTACCACAAAACAAAACTGGAAGTATCCAAATCATTGTCCACAAAGTACTAAATATGCCAAGACTGATTACAACAATAACCAAATGCACCAAGTACCATAATGCCAATGCCAAACCAAGTGACATTCAATCAGTTTTGACATCAAGGACAAATATGCCACAAAGAGAAAGCCTGCAAACTCCCTTGTCCTGATGGCAAAGTTGAGCCATTTGAACCAAAACCATCAAACTAAAAACCACATATTTCCCCTTTTGTCATGCATAAAAGGAGAACCTCATGGAATACTCAAGAAAAGTAATCTCAAAAACAATGCAGCATGGTAGAAAGTAATGGAGCAGCAATAAAGACTAAAATGCATAAATAAATAAGTTGTCATAGGAGCCGGCAAACAAGCCTCCCTAAATCTATGATAGAGTGGCTTAAGAGAGCGATTGAGAAAGACAACTCCCAATCCAAGAACAGTCTTTCAAGACTTCCTTAGCCAAAGGT
This sequence comes from Sequoia sempervirens, assembly GCA_007258455.2. NCBI lineage: Eukaryota > Viridiplantae > Streptophyta > Pinopsida > Cupressales > Cupressaceae > Sequoia > Sequoia sempervirens. The sequence continues at coordinate 11,285 of VDFB02157334.1, read as the reverse complement.
TTGTAAATATCTGCAACCTGCTTGAGTAGAGACATATTGTACAAAAACTTATTAGTAAGTAATCTTTCATGGAAGAAAGTGAAATTTAATAGCAATGTGCTTTGTTCTAGAGTGCATAACTGGATTTTTGGACAAATTTATAGCACTAGTATTGTCACAAAAGATAGAAACTGGTTTTTCAACAACAATACCCATATCAGACAACGTTTGTGCCATCCAAAGTAATTGAGTACAACAAGAAGTGGTAACAATGTATTTTGCTTCTGTTGTAGAAAGTGACACAAAATCCTATTTCTTGCTATGCATGCAACCAAATGATCACCAAGAAAGAATGCAGCACCACTGGTGTTTTTCCAGTCATCTAAACAACCAGCCTAATCAACATCGGTATAGGCCATCAAAGTGAAATCATTATTTCTAGGATACCAAAGACCATAGTCAAGAGTACTCTAAATGTATTTAAAAATCCTTTTAGAGTCAGAAGATGTATATCGTTTAGGGAGCAGATTAAGCAAAACATAAGTTCAGCACAAACCGCTATTAAATTAGGGTTCGATGTACTATGAAGTAAACTGCTAATCATAGACCTATAATTAGATTGACTACATTAGGGTTAATTCATCAACTCGAAATTTATAACCTATAATCATTGAGGCGCATTTATAGCGATACCATCCAGATTCAAATCTTTTGGCGCATTTCGTCACCAGTTTCTATGTTGAAAATGTCCGCCGCATAAAACCGAAGTCCAGTACCGCCCGCAGTAACCGCTTAAATCAAGAGCAAAACGCTGTTCGGCCGCGGTCAGCAAATCGCCACTGTTTTGCGTCAGCAAATCGCCCGGCGAAGTTATCCATAAGCCAATGGGATCCAATTTTGAGTACGCTCTGAGTTTGTTTTGCCGAACTCAGCCGAGTTCGAACAACTTCCTTCAAGTTGTTCCATATAAACTTCCTCATCCAAATATCCATTTAAAAAAGCAGTTTTGACATCCATTTGATATACTTTAAAATTCTTTAAACAAGAATATGCCAAAAATATTCTAATGGATTCAATTCTAGCAACAGGTGCATAAGTTTCACCAAAATCAATACCTTCTTGTTGTGCATAGCCTTTGCACACAAATTGTGCCTTGTTTCTTACAACTTTGCCACATTCTTCAAGTTTATTTCTGAAAACCCACTTTCCACCAATGACATTTTTTTCATCAGGTCTTGGGACTAACTCCCAAGTCTTATTCTTTTCAATTTGGCTTATTTCTTCTTGCATTGCTTTCAACCAACATTCATCAGTTAGTGCTTCATTGCAAGTTTTAGGTTCAAAATCAGTCACCAAGCAAAAATGTTCTGAAAGCTAAGCTTGTTCTTCAAGTTTTGTTTTCCTTCTTGTCAAGACACCTGCACTTTTACCCCTAATTATCTGATCTTGAGGATGATTCTTGAAAACAATCCTAGAGGGTGTTTTTGGAGGTGCTACTACTTTAGAGCTTGAGGCATCCTCCTATTGTGTATCAGCTACTTTAGCAGATTTGGGAGATATGTCAAGACCTACCGTAGGTTCTTCTTCAACATCCTGCACATGATCATCATCTAGAAGTAGCTTTTCATCAAACTTGACATTAATAGATTCAACAATCTTATTCAGCCTCTTATTGAAACATTTATAAGCTTTGCTATGTGTAGAATATCCTAAAAAGACACCTTCATCAGATTTAGATTGAAAGCTTCCTAAGTTTTCATCATCTCTTTTGATAAAGCATTTACAACAAAATATTTTGAAGTATTTAATAGAGGCAAATTTACCATACCAAAGCTCATATGGAGTGAAATTGGATTTCACCCTTATTTGCACTCTATTTAGAATGTAAACAGCTATATGAATAGCTTCTTTCTAGTACATATTTGGTAGTTTGGCTTCATCTAGCATTGTTCTAGCCATTTATTTCACTATTTTGTTTTTCCTTTCCACAACCCCATTCTATTGAGGTGTCCTTGCAACAACATATTGCCTTTTTATGCCATGTTGCTCACAATATTCAATGAATTCTTGAGAGGTAAACTCACCTCCCTTGTCTGATCTCAAGCATTTAAGTTTCATATCAGATTTTTTCTCAACCATTTTACGAAAGATTTTAAATCTTTCAAAGGCTTCTGATTTATGTTTTAGAAAGGTTACCCAAACCATCCTTGTGTAGTCATCTACAAATAACATGAAGTACTTCTCACCATTTTTTGACCTTGTCCTAGTAGGACCACATAAATCAGTGTGTACAAGTTGCAAAGGTTTAGTTGAAGCATGTTCCTTGGATTTGAAACTAACCTTTTTTTGCTTACCTCTTAGACATTCTTTGCAAACTGCATTTTTTGGTTTGCTTAAAACAAGCAAACCTCTCACATTTTGGTTTTTGTTCATCCTAACCAGATTGTCAAAGTTAACATGTCCTGACCATTTATGCCATAACCAGTTCTCTTCAACTTGACCCATAAGGCACATGACTTCATTGCTTTCATGATTGGAAGAGTCAAGGAGATTGTAAACATTACCATGTGTCCTTAATCTAGTTGCAACTGTTTTACTAGATTTGTTCTTTATAGCACAACCTTGTGAATTGAATATAACAGTGTACCCATTGTCACAAATCTGACTAACACTTAAGAGATTGTGTTTAAGGCCTTTTACATAATACATATTATAAATGGGTGTGTCATCATTTAGAAGCAAAGAGCCTTTACCTTTAATCTGAATTCCTGTATTGTTACCAAACTTTACAAAACCTCTTGTATAATCTTCAAGTTTTAAAAACTTATCCTTATCTCAACAACCACTATCCAAAACCCACAATGCCTTCTTCTTGGAGAGAAAGGCAGTTTGCACAAGCATGGATTGTTCTATGCTTGGAACAAACTTGGGTCTCCAAACCTTTTCAGTGATTTGTTTACCTTGTTTGCATTGTTTGGATGTGTGACCAAAAGTGTTGCATTTGAAACATCTAATTGAATTTGGAAAGCCAAAGAACTGTTTGTGACCAAATCTCGGTGTTCTAGGCATCATAAGTCTACAATTGCTCACTATGTCCAAATTTATTACAAAAGAAGTAATAACCATGGAAAAATGCATTAAACCTAAAATTGGTTTGTTTTTTCTCAAATGACTGCTTCTTACCAGCTGCATTAAAGTTCTGATTTAAAGTTTTTGAACATTCACCAGTGTGGAATCCAACACCAGTCATGTCTTTATGTTGCTTTTGTTTCCCAGGTATATCATTCAAGTGGATAGTGCTTCAATAGCCTTCAACTTGTTTTTTAAGAGTGACAACTTGTTGTTCAAGTTTTTGAATCTCTTTATCTTTATCAACAAGAACTGATTTGAGATTATCCACAACTCTTTTAGAGTCATCAAGTTCTACTTGTAAGCATGTGATCATTTTGTTTGGACTATGCACTTGAGAAGCAATTTGTTTCTTTAATCTTTTAATTTCTCGAAGTTCACAAAGCAATTCACCTTCAAGATTAATTTCCACATTTTCTAAATCAGACTGATTATCTGATTCTTTATTTGAAGTCTTTTGTGAATTGACTTCAACCATGAATAAAGTTTCATCTTCATCACCCAGTGAGTCATCTGTCTCAACATCCAAGTCTTCTTTGCTAAAGAGACTCTTTTTCTTTTTGAAGTTAAACTTCTTTTTAGGATTAAAAGCCTTTTTCTTATACTATTTTTCTGACTTTTCATCCTCATTGGTTTGATCACCATAAGGGCATTTAGCAACAAAGTGTCTAGACTTGCCACAAGTAAAACATTTAAAGTGCAGCTTACCCTTATATTTCTTTTTGAGTTTTTTGACAAGAAGAGCTTCTTTTGAATCTGATAAATCAGATTCACTATCATCTAATAGTTCTTTCTTTTCAGCCTTGAAGGCAATTTCTTTTGATGTAGAACCAGTATTACCGATTCTCATTTCATATGCAGTTAGAATACCTTGTAGATCGTCCAAGGTAAGGTCATTAAAATGTTTCTTCTCTTCAAGAGTAGAAACCTTAGACTCAAATTTAGGTTGCAAAGTTCTGATCACTTTTCTAACTACATCAAATTCTTCAATTGTTTAACCTAAACCTCTTCTTGCATTTACAATTTCATCTACCCTTAGAAAATAATCTGCAATCTTTTCATCATCTTTCATTTTCAATTCTTGAAACTAATTTTTAAGAGTATCTTAGACTGTTTGACTTTGTCATTACCTTGATACACATTCTCAAGTTTTTGCCAAATTTCATAAGCTGATTTACAATGCATAACTTTAACAAACACTTCTTTTGTTAAACCACACAGAAGAGCAAGCTTAGCTCTAGCATTTGTTTCATATTTTCTTTTCTCATCAGAATCAGTGGGTATTGATGCAGGTGCATCATATTTGTTTTGCACAATACTCCAAACATCTATATCAATAGAAATTTAGATATGTTTCCATTCTAATTTTCCAGAAGACGTAATCAGTGCCATCAAATAGAGGAGCTCTTGTAATAGATGAACCTTCTTGCACATGTGACATATTGACTTCCAAGACTAGAATCAATACTAGGTATGAAACCTAATGCAGGACCCTACACTCTAATACCAATTGTTGGAAGTTGAATTACTCTGAGAGGGGGGGTGAATCAAAGTAATGTGCAAATTTGGATTTTGAACTTGAAATGCAGATATAATTGATGACTTTGAAAACAACTAAGTGAACCCTCTTAACTTACAAAGTGAACTTTAACACATCAAAGAACTTTTAAATAGAATGATTGTTTTGAGTGACTTTACAAACCATTTTCAAAGTATAATATAAATTGTTCATATAAAAGTGATTGAACAATTCTTTGTATAATGCTTTAGATTCACAAGATTCTATGCACTTTATGACAGATTGAACATTCTTTTATAATAGGTCGAACAACATACATTCAGGATAGATTGAACTTTATACTTTGAACCCTTTCAAAATGAAACATTAAACATGTATTAGAGCATTGCATGAAATTCTTTTGACATATGACAGAATGAAAATTTAAACAGTTAAGCACATGAGTTGAAACACAATTACACAAATTTAAACACATGACACATTGTTTTCTTGAATGGAAAAACCCTCATGGGGTATAAAAAACCACTCGTAAAATGTTCCTTTTATTCATTCAAAGAGCACCAACTCTGTAACAATGGTGGAGCACCAACTCAACATTGAAAAGACTGAAGCACTAACTCCCAGTTTTTACAAATGACAACCAAGTATTTAACTATAAAACTACAATGCAATGAATTTGGCAAAGTAGCTTCATAATGGATTAATTTTCAGATTTTGCAATAAAGCTCAAAAGGGTTATTGTTTATGACAGTAACAAAAACTAATAATAAAAATTCAATACATCATCTCTTTGTTTCCTTCTAGATTTGTATGAAAAATGTATATCAAGAATCTGTTGTCTCAACTAGAATCCCACACTTTAGTGAGAGCCGTGCATGTTTAAATATATAATGAAAGGACCTCAAGTAACTACAATTTTTGCAAGTGTAACCACGGTTCAAAGAGAAACACTAGAAATATGCAACTAAATCATGAGACCCATAATGGGTTCAAAAGAATAACCAAAAGAAACTCATTGAATAACCTTCTGAACTGAAACCCCTTAGCAAAGAACTCGGGTTAAGCAAAACTGAAACTATTTTTCCACAAATCCTTAACCAAAATTAGTTATTCTTAAAAAAAACACAATATCTTTCTAGATTTGAAGACCAATACCTATCATGGTGACCAAAAATATATTACCAACTGGCGAAGAGAAGATCATAACTGCCTCAGTGAAGCTTACTAACTTCCAACTCCAGCTCGCAAACCAGTAGCAACCAAAATCCATGGTGGTATCAATTAGGGTTTCAAACCCTATGCAAAGCAAACTTCTTATCGCTTTGTTATTTCCTATTTACCTTTTGTTCTCTAAGACTTTCGAGAACTTTTATGTTTTACACAATGATTTGAAATCCACAAATGATGTTTAATCATTATTTGAAATCCACTCTACACAATAGCTTAAAACAGAAACACATAATCATTTTGAAATGCATGAGAATTTGCCAACATGATGATATGCAACTAACTGCTACGGTCCATGTGAGCTGCTGGCAGAAACCCTTTGATCTACCCAAGCTTGTAATTGTAAACAAATCTAATGGCAAGTATTAGAGATTAAGGGTTCTATAAGTATTCTCAGTTTCAGAAATCTACCAAAAGCTAAGACAGATTTTCGACTTCCAGAAAGACACAGATTTTCGACTTCCAGATTTAATGATAATCAATGTGCTGAATGCAGAACATTGTCCGATTTCTATGTTTGCATATCAGGGAAGGATTCGCCATATGTATGTGAGGAAACCCTGCCTCTAAGAGACACGTCTCATGAGAGGACGTGTCTCCACGAGTGGAGACACGTCCACTCATGGGACGCGTTCTTTAGAGCGCGGGTTAACACATAGTTTAAAACGTTAGTATAACACATTTATACTAAACAACGAATGAGAATAAAACTTCAATTAGAATATAACATTAAATATGATTCGAATTTTATACTCGTATGATATGATTTTCCAGAAATTTCAAAATAACGATAAGCTTCAATCAGGTATGAATGACGATGGTGCTTGCAACAATCGTCTTCCAGATCTGACCGACGCTATCATTCATTAACACTCCCTCTTAGCTAGGGAAGATATATCAAAACAAATAATTAGAGATATCACCTAAACACGTGATATCTAAGACATAATATGATTTCTCAATATTGTCAAGTCACATGACATTCTTCATATCATATCTTATTATGGTATGTGCACTGACATCAAGTCACATGATGTCTACCATAATTCATGGCATATCCATGGATATAAATATCCACCATGATTATCTCTTAAGGATCATAATGATCTACAAATGACATCAAGTCCCATGATATCAATAAGAGATACTATCATGAAATGTCCATTAATATCAAGTCACATGATATCTATCATGATAGCTTATCATTGTAGAGTCGTCACTTTACAATGTCAAATACAAGTGTTCATTATTAGAAAGATCGTCACCTTTCAATAATGTACACAGGGGGAGTAGGCCCATAAAGTCATGGAGTCACACACATGACAAAAAGAGTTTACACATTTAAACATCTTTATATATATTAGTACAATTTGATAAACAATTTGAATTTCAAACATAAATAACAAATTACATTTCAACCATACCAAGTTTCTTTCTAAAGTGCTCTACCTTGATTCGTGAGAGAGGCTTGGTGAGAATGTCTGCAGTTTGATCATTTGTACTAATATATCTAACTCAATTCATTTTCCACCATATTCTTACATAATGATAGGGATCCAATGTGCTTAGATCTATCATGAAAGCAGATTTACAGAATTTGATACAACCTCATTTACTACAAAGGAATAATTGTAGATCCAAGGGTCACCAAAGAGTCCCACAAGCAATTTCATAAAGCTACAACCGCTTCGTTCTAGAATGAGCTGTAATGTATTTGGCTTCTGCTGAACCTCAGGCAATCAAGATTGATTGCAAACCAAGATCATAGTTGATCCTAAAATCAAGGTTATCCCGTATGTGCTTTTCCGATCAATTATACTTCCGGCCCAATCTGAATCAAAGTATCCATGTAGATCTAGTTGAACTTTTTTTGTAAAGAAGACCATATCCAATAGTGCCTTGAAGATATCTCAAAATATGTTTTACAACCATTAAGTGAATTTCCTTTCGCTCACACATGAACTGGCTGAGAACATTCTTCATCGCATAGCAATATCAGTTCGTGTTAAATTGATACATCATAACCATCCTACTATAAAGGGTTGGATCTGCACACTTGGATTTTGCTACTGCTTCTTTCAATTTGTGAAGGTTGGTTTCCATGGGTGTAGACATCGGTCTACAGTCCAACATTCCAAATTTCTTCAGAATGTCAATAGTATACTTCCCTTGGTTTAGTATGATGCCCTTTGGTTTCTGCCATACTTCTAAACCTAGGAAGTAGAGAAGAATGCCCAAGTCTTTCATGTCAAATTTAGAAGTTAGATCCTGCTTCCCTTGAGCAATGAGGTGATATTCTATTACCGAGATAGGTCAACATATAAAATAATTATTAGCACACCTTGATTATCTTAAGTAGAGATTGGAGTCGGCCTCATTCTTGGAAAATCCTAATCCCAAGAGATAGTTGTCAATTCTTTCATACCAGACCCTGGGAGCCTGTTTAAGTCCATAAAGAGCTTTCTTCAGTCTGCATACATGTGAGTCAGGTTTATGTATCACAAAACCTTCGGCCTGTTCTAGTTAGACTTCCTCTTCAATGGTTCCATTTAGGAAGGCAGTTTTTACATCCATTTGATGGATCTTCCAGCCTTTAGTCACGTAATGGCTAACATCACACAACGATGTGCGGCAATGTGAAAATTTTTCTTCAGAATCAATGCTCGAGAAAACCTCTTGCCACAAAATGTGCTTGCTTTTTCTACACCGCCATTACGCAAGCAGATTTTGAAGAGCTATCATAAGAGACAACAGATTTCTTTTGCCTAGGTACCATATCCGTACATCATTTCTCCTTAGAATGGATCATATTCTTCGCATGGTATCCTCCATGCTCACATGTTGGAGGGCTTCGTAACACTGCTGCTCCATTAAGATATTAGAGGAACATAGCCGTAGAAACGCTTAGTCTTTTACCTCAATGTCTTTTGTATGAATTTTCAGCTTGAGCATCTTCCGCCCAAAGTGGTCTCTTTCATATTGGTTAATGGTTCTCACTTGATGGAAAGTTTGTGTGACATTTCTAATGCTCCCTCTCAATTCTGTAGAATTAGTTCCATTGTACTCTAGGGGAAAGGGTTTCTATCTCAGAGGAGCTTCTTGCCCTTTTGAATGCAACGTCTTCTTCAAAGATGACATCTCGACTCAACTCAATTTGATTCTGCCCAGGAATGTAAATCCTGTACGCTTTGGAATTTTCACTATAACCCATAAACACCCCCTTCTTTCCAGAAGGTTCTAGTTTGAATCTTTTCTCTTTAGGTACATGAATATAGACAAGACAGCCAAAGATCCTAAAATGACTGATGTCAGGTTTCACGCCGGTAAAGGCTTCTTCAGGAGTTTTGTTATCAAGATAGGAATGAGGACATCTATTTTGAATATAGACAGCAGTTCTAGATGCTTCTGCCTAGAAAGAAGTATCAATGTTTTGGTCAAGTAGCATTGCTTTAGCAGCTTCTACAATGGTTCTGTTTTTTCTTTCAGCAACCCCATTTTGTTGGGGATTGTAGGCAACTGTGAACTCCCTCTTAATTCCAGCTTCTAGGCAAAATTCCTTAAAAATCTCAGAGGTGTATTCTTTCCCATTGTCTGTCCTTAAGGTTTTTATTTTCTTTCCGGAGAAATTTTCAGAAAGGGCTTTGAACTCTTTGAACTTTTTGAGGATTTCTATTGATTCTTTACACTTAAGGAAATAGATCCAGGTTTTCCTAGAGAAGTCATCTATAAATATGACATAGTAAAGAAATCCTGCCTTAGAGGGTACAAACATGGGTCCACATAAGTCTGAGTGAACCAATTCTAACACATTAAGAGTTTTGCTCAAACTAGAGGGAAAGGATCCCTTTGAATTCTTCCCTAAGGCACAACCTTTGCAAGTTCCTTCATGAGATGGTTTTAACTTAGGTAAGCCTGTTACAAGTTTTTCCACAGAAGGTAGGGCACGGAAATGAAGGTGACCTAATCTTCTATGCCAAATCTCATTTGAATCAAAGGTGTCAATGGTAAGGGCTTGATTAACTTCAATGCATAGTTTATAAAGGTACCCTTGTCTTACACCTATGGTGAGGGCTTTCTTGATGGATGAGTTTTTAGGCCAGGCAAGAACTTTTCCATCTATAAAGGTAACTCTATAACCATTGTCTTCAAGGGCAGAGATGGATATAAGATTCCTCTTTATACCAGGTACAAACAAGACTTTAGTGAGTTGAAGAGAAAGCCCAGATTTCAACTTGATGGAGCAAGTTCCAACCCCTCTTACTGGGTGTGCTGAATCATCCTCGATGGTTACTTCTTCATCAATCCTTTCGGTCAAAGTATCTAAGTGTTCTCTGAATCCTGTGATATGTCTAGAGGCACCACTGTCAATCACCCAGTTGAGAGTGTGGTCGGATACTTGACTAGATAGGGCTGAATAGAACACAAAGTTCTCAGGTTCATGATCTTAATTTGACTTTCCTACTTTAGCAAAGGAAGTTTGTTGTTTAGTCCTATCAGGGCACTTCATTGCATAGTGACCATATTGATCACATCTAAAGCATTGTACTTGAGAGATATCTTTCTTCTTATGAGATCCCTTTCCATTGGAATTTCTTTTTCTTTTAAAAGATCCTTTCTTGAAGGATTTTTTCTTACTCTGTTTATTAGATGAGGAGTTGAGTGCAAGAATGTCTTGATCTATGTTCTTTTGTTTATTCTCTTTAGAGGAGAGTCTGGATTCTTCTTGAAGACAGTCAGATCTTAGCCTATCAAACTTAGGGAGTTTAGATCTTGCACTTATGCCTTGAACAAAAGACTCCCAAGAATTTGGAAGACCTCCTAGTGCGATTAGAGTTAGTTCTTTGCTATCAATCTGATATCCAATGGTGGATAATTGATCCCTCAGTTCAATAATCCTCATGAAGTATGCATTAATGGACTCTCCTTTGTTTATTTGAACATTGTTGATTTGCCTTTTCAAAGCAAGAGTCCTACAAGTGTTGTTGATCTCATAGGTACTGTCAAGAGATTTGAACATGAGGTAGGCAGTTTCATGTTTTGCTAGAATAGGTACTATATGATCCCTAACTGCATCTACAAGAATTTTCATGGCCTTTTCATTGTTTTCCACCCATTGAGTTTTCTCAGGTTCAGACTTAGGTTCCTCCAAATTTTCTCTCACAAGTGAGTCTAACTTATGTTCCTTAAGGATCATCATGATTCTAAACTTCCATGATGTGAAATTGTCTGCTCCAGCAAGGCGATCTTCAAATCTGATCACACTTGACATTATGAAGAATGTGAGTAAATTCGATTTTTAGAAAAATGCGAATTTTCTAGAGCAAACTGATATTAGATCTGTTTGGGATTCACACAACGTGGCTCTGATACCATGTAATTGTAAACAAATCTAATGGCAAGATTAAGGGTTCTATAAGTATTCAGTTTCAGA
>VDFB02157331.1:62256-74690 GCA_007258455.2 Sequoia sempervirens | reverse complement strand
GAAACAAAAGATGCATGATATACTATCACATTCCCAATTCTAACTAACACAGATAAAAGAATGATACAAACTGAAACAACAAATTCATTCATGTAAGATTGAGTTTAATTGAAGATCAAACTAACCATGCATCTAATTGACTTGATTGCAAATGATCAAGGGTGTGTGTGTAATAAAACAAAAGATGCATGATATACTATCACATCTCCAATTCTAACTGACACAAATAAAAGAATGATACAAACTAAAAAAAAAAAATCATTCATGTAAGATTGAGTATAATTGAAGAACAAACTAACCATGCATCTAATTGACTTGATTGCAAATGATCAAGGGTGTGTGTGCAATGAAACAAAAGATGCATGATATACTATCACATCCCTAATTCTAACTCTTAGAAATCAAAGAATGATACAAACGGTAACAACAAGTTCATACATGTAAGATTGCATGTAATTGATCAACAAACTAACCATGCATCTAAGTGAGTTGATTGCAAATGAACAAGGGTATTTGTGCAATGAAACAAAAAATGCATGTTATACTATCACATCCCCAATTCTAATTGACACAAATCAAACAATGATACAACCTCAAACAACAAATTCATACATATAAGACTGAGAGTAATTGGATAGTAATAATTGGGGCAATTTTTTGATACAGCTTCATGATTTTTAAGAATAACTCAAAACAACCAACTGATATAGCATTAAGATGTGTTATATATAGCTTCAACCAGCACCTTGATATGAATTCAAACAAATTTGTCACACTTGTTCAAAAGTAATTGAATATAAATTAAATTATACATCGAATTCATATAAATGTAAATGAACAAAGATATATGAAACATCAATTTCTATATATCTACCATATATGTAATTGTAAATCTACAACTTGCATATATATATATAATGACAGTATTGGAACATTATGATACACTCCATAGTTGAGGGTGCCATGTGTTAGTGTAATTAATTATTTATTACACTAGCATAAGTTAACTTAGGTCTTGCATTATTTAGTCCTAGGTTGCATTTTTAAATAAATCATAAATAATGGGGTAATTCCCCCCTTCCATGTTTGTAGGGGATAAGATTCCTTCTAGAAGATGAGTTGTCCTTCTAGAACTTATCTCAATTTTTTTTCATTTCCTATGTAGGGTTCACATGTTGCCACATCATGTTAGATGATGACATATATGGCAACACAATATTGCATCTTGCATATCATTCATGCCTATATATTCAAGGCATCTATACATTTGTAATCATCTCATATTCTAGATCAGTAGCAATCTCTATTTTCATGCCCTTAGTTGCAAAATTTTTTGTGTGGTTGAATTTCTCTTGGAAAAGATCCTTTGAAGTGTGCATAGCTTCATTGGATGATTCAACATCCATTATTTCAACATGGTATCAGAGCCATTCCATTGAGAGTTCATCCCAGGATCAAGAAAGTTGGGCTAGAGAGATTCATCACAGGCTTGAAGGTTTCCATTGCAGGCTACTTGACTCCACCCGGGGACCAAGTTGATTTCTGGAGTAGATTGAGTCAGATCTGAGCTTGCCATTGTCTTCAAAAGGCCTTGAAACCCTAGGATTGCCTGTTCAGTCATCAAAATCGGATTCATCAACCCGGGAGCCATCAGAGGTATTTGGGTTTGCAAAATCAACTGGTATGATCTGTACAAATTTGCAGTAAAAATAATCCTCCCTTTCAGTCGTCCTCTAAGGAAAAAAAAAAAAATCAGTAGCAAGCACTTTTTAATTTTAGAAAAAAACCGGGCTTTAATCTCTATTGTTTTGGAAAAAAATATTTTTGGGCTATTCTTTATAGTTTGCAAAAAAATCAAATCAAAGCAACCTGCAATTTTATTTACCGGTCGGCATCAAATGGGTTTGATTTTTTAAATTCCGTAGACTATATTTTTTTCCATTGGAATAGGGTTATATCTATCGACATTAAGACTATACTTTTTTTTGTAGAATATTTTATACAATCGACATTCAATTTTTTCAATTGCTTTAAAATATTCAAAAAATATATATTTGGGTGTCGATTTTAATTTGTAAGTCTGCAGATTTTCCTTCGTCATCGGTTGCATTAAGATCTCTGTTAGGGGGTGTACATATTGGTCGGCCACTTGTGTTTGTCTGACTTCCAGCCATTACTCTCCTCGTCATCGGTGTTTCCTTCCTCTCGTCGGCCCTTGCTCTCTACCGCCGGTCGCTTGTTTACTAGTCGATCCCACCGGAGTCATTTATTGACCGACATCCATTCTCACCGACCATCGGAGTTCTTCCCATCAGCGACCACACTCTCCATCGATGTCGTCATCTTTTTTCCACTGGTGATTGTACTCTACCTACCATCGACTGCCAAGGACTTGGTCACATCATAGACCAAAGGTTCTATTTGTGAGCGGTACCACCATTGAAAAGAGTCGCTCCACCCTAGTTCTCAACCCCGCCGCTGCTCCAAGAGGGAGCCTCTTTTTTTTTGCCACAAATACCGCCGAGGTCACATCAATGACCAGGAGCTAGCCTGGAGGGGGCTAAATTTTTGCACCCAGTTAGCCTGCAGAGTGCCTCATCTAGGCATTTCTTCAATTTTCTCATAATTTTTCACCAGGGTATCAAAAATCAACAAACGAGGTACCTTTGGAAAGAGGATTTGGTCTACTTTCCAGTGGTGACATCTATTCTACAGAATTTTTCTACCATCAAAATCTACAGTCAACTCAAGTCAAAAACCTAATTTGGACATAAAGGCTCATATCTTTGCAACCATTTGTCGGATTTCGGTGATTCTAGCGGCATCAGGAAGGTAATTCAGAGCTTTTTTCATCGGTCCATTCGCTTTGATCAGTTTCAACTCCAAGTACTCTTGCATTAATTTTTTTCAATTTGGTGCATTTGTTCAATAACTTGGATATCTTGAAGCTTGGGAAAAGGATTTTTGATCCAGGTGGCATCACTTCAGTTGCACATCATCCTTGGAAGTTTCTATTTGTTGTTGAAGGTTAGTATCTTTGTATTTTTTGGAGAAATTTGATAGTACATTATGGGGCTTGCATATACTCCTTCTCTAACTATGTTGCACAATGGTAACTATGAACAATGGTGGGATGGGATCATACACCATCTCCAATCACTTGATTTATCACCACAAATGTATGGTATAGTTCTCCATCCAAGTGAAGGTATTCATGAATTTTCTTGGAGTTGTTGTAGATACACTGTGTTAGAGATCATTGAAATGCAAGTTGATTATGATGTTTTGAGTATTATTGATCATTTTGATTGTCCTTGTATCCTTTGGACAAAGCTTTGGGAGCTATATGGAGATCAAGATACTCCACCATTCCTCGATGATCATGATTCAGAATGGCATTCCTTAGATCAGATACCCCATGATGACATTGTTATGCAAGAGGGTGATTGCCTTGAATCTTCCGAAGAGGTTGACAAGGTTCCTTCAGATGTTCCTTCTTCTTCATCAGAGACTATTGGTATCCCTTCACATTCAGTGATTCATTGTCCAGAGTCATTGATTGAGGCTTTCATCATCATTCATTAGGACACTTTCTGTTTTCCAGACTTGACATCACATGATGGCTTCGTTTCAGGTATCACTGACTTGGCTACTTCTACAGGTTTGGAGGACATTCTTGAGGGGATATCACTCCTCTATTCAGATCTGACTTTGGAGAGTTTTCTTGACTCTCCTCGTCCTTTTGTCTCAATATTGATTGGGGATCCAAAGACTATCTTGGAGGCACTTGTTTTCTCTTCAAAGATTTCCTGTATGAGACGTCTTCCCTCTCATTCCATTCAGGAGTTGGAGTTTCTTCAGCATCCACCATTGGATTTGATCCTTCCTAGCGGGAGACATGTGGTTTGGGCACATTTGTTGCTTCAGACTTCTTTCAGTGGTTTTGAGGAAACTTCATTTTGGGGGGGCAATCTAGTCTCCATCATATCCATTGTATCACTGTCTTTGGATCTTGTTTAGCATCAGTTTTTGCATCGTCCTGATTTGTCACTTTCTTCATTGATTGGGTATGTACCTGAGTTGATTGTGGCATCTTCTTCATCAAGCAAGGAGACACATGAGAAGAGTTCAAAGACATCATCAACATCCATATTCATCCTTCCTTCCTTCAATTCCTATCCAAAATGGGAAGCATCTCTACACTTGCACTTGGTTTTGTTTCTTCTGAAAGGGAGACAAGTTGTTTGTCGACATTGGATCTTGTTTTGTCTTCAGACACTTACCATTTTTGCTAGTGATCATATGTTCTGGGGGGGCTACATAGTCTCTTTGTTTCCCTCCTATGGGGGGCTATTGATTGTAATATATCCATGCGACAGGGTGATCCCACAATAGTGGTTTACAATTTTTAGCCAAACTAGACATTGAAATAAATTTTTTTATCTAAATCTTCCCTTTCAGGCACCTATAGCGGTTAAACCGTGAGGAATTTGAAGATGATGCAAACTAGAGTTTCGTGACATATTGTCTGTAGATTCTAAATATGTTTTTTTCAAAAAAAATTGAATCAGATTGCACTTCTATTTCCATCTCCCTCAAAAACTAGTTTTTTTTACAAAACAACATTTTAAAAAAGTGATGCTCATCGTATAACGCATAACTTTTTTTCCATGAAGGATAAAATTCAATTTTTTTGAATTTAGATTTGTAACTCCGATATCTAGTGCTTCCACTTGGTTAGATAGTTTTTTATTGAATATTTTTCTTTAATCAAGTTTTGAAGTCAAACCAATTACAATTCAGACGTAGCACGACTGTATAATGCTTAACTTTTTTTGTATGTATCAAAATTTTTTTTTTTTGTTGGATCAAGGACTTCATTATCTAGTGCACTCATATTTTTCAAATTTTTTTTTTTGATAATCTACTATTTTTCCACATGTGGAGAATAGAGATCTTGATTTTCGGTGAAAAACCTACATTTAGAAGAAATAAAAAATAATAATAATAATCAAATTAAATTTATTTAAAATTATACTTTTTGGGAAGCTTATAATAAGGACTACATACTTACAAAAAATAATTTTTAAATGAATTCATTTGATCCCTCAAAAGGTAAATCAAAAGTGGTTTTTTATTAGCATTTTGATAGGTGTAAAGGAGACTCTGTTATAGGTATTGTTTAAAACTAGTGGGGTTCTATCCAATGGGGTTTGATCTAAGATAGTTTGATAAAACCCTCTTCAATTGGAATGCTTTAAATGGAACTTTTTAAGGCTTAAATAATTATATTTTCTAAAAATATGTGATTTCAGCAAAAATCAGAATCTCCCAGAAATTGTAAACCAGCTTTGTGGGATCACCCGACAGATGGTGTACTTGGGGGGTATTTGGGAGTCCTGCATCCTTCCCATCCTTTCTCACTTTTCTGCATTTTCATCTCCTTTTTGGAGAGGGGTTTTGTTCCCACTAGGTTTTCCCCTTTTCTCCAGTTGTGGGAGATTTGTTGCATCTTTCATTTTTATCATGTAAATGGGTACCTAACATGGCCTCGTAGTTGGGACCCATCATCTTTGCATAATCATTGCATTTCCTCCCTAAGTTGCACTTATGGGGGGTGTTAGTGTAATTAATTATTTATTACACTAGCATAAGTTAACTTAGGTCTTGCATTATTTAGTCCTAGGTTGCATTTTTAGATAAATCATAAATAATGGGGTAATCCCCCCTTCCATGTTTGTAGGGGATAAGATTCTTTCTAGAAGATGAGTTGTCCTTCTAGAACTTATCTCAATCTTTTATCATTTCCTAGGTAGGGTTCACATATTGTCATGTGTTATTAGATCATGACACATGGCAACACCATATTGCATCTTGCATATCATTCATGCCTATATATTCAAGGCATTTGTACATTTGTAATCATCTCATATTCTAGATCAATAGCAATCTCTATTTGCATGCCCTTAGTTGCAACAATTTTTGTGTGGTTGAATTTCTCTTGGCAAAGATCCTTTGAAGTGTGTGCAGCTTCATTGGATGATTCAACATCCATTATTTCAACACCATGCACCTATCTTTTGGCCAAAGTATGTATGTATGTATGATTGGTTTCCACAAATACATACATTCATCATGCTAAAGTAATGTATGTATGCTACATATAAATGCCTTAAGTATGGCTACCTGCATGACCTTCATACATACATAGATATGAACTGCCATATGTATTATTGCATGTATGTATAGTATACACACATACATATGTATGTATGTATGTATGTGTGTGTGTCTACTATACATACATACTTACATACATACATATGGCAGATAATATGTAACTATGTATGTGTATGTATCATATACACACATACATACATACATAATATTATAATATTAAGTTGTTAAATATTATATTAATATATGTTATTAATAATATTAAAATGTTGTGTCAATTAAGAAACTAAAATGATTACAAAATTGACTACAAAAATCCTATAAATGGATATTAAATATTCACAAAATCTCAACCATTCAGGCAGAGACAATGGACAAGGATGAGTGGACGATGGGGGTTGGGAATTGTTGAGCGAGGGGTTCATGGCAACGGTGGAAACAATCAGCCAAAACATAGGTGCTTGAAACCCTTAACAATCAAGCTGTAGAAACCCATGAATGGTGTGTATATGTATACACACAGTTGGCCAAAAATATGTGCATGAAACCCTTAACAGATAGTATGTATACGTATACACACAGTATGCATATGTATATGTAAATGATTGACTCTGTGTACACACATACACACACACATGTGTGTGTGTACTTTTTTGTATATATACATAGTAGGCCATATTTTACCTACAAGAAACTCTTAATAGTAAAGAGTATAATAACTTCGAATACTACCACTATACATATACAAATTGCAGAGGTAGAAAACGAAAAGAAAAAGCTATATTATGGTGGATTGTGTGTATATGTGTGTATACACAGATATATATGCATATATATCTGTGTATACACACATATACACACAATCGACTATGTATATATACTCACATATACACACAGTCGGCTATAATATAGGTGCATTATTGCTACAAAATTACATTTGCTTGTCATTCGTGTTTGTATATATGTATATATGTATCTATACATATATATATACACAGAAGCGGCCATAAAAAAGTTGCAACAAAGCTTCATTAGACGAGGAAATCATTACTTGTGCACAAAAGCTATTTAAACAAAAAAATATTGTAAGAAAAAACCAGAAAAATCTTGCAATGCATAGTTACTGCCTGTGTGAGGTTGGAACACAACCTCACTTGTGTAGCCAGAAGTTAAATGGTTTCCTTATAGTGAATTTGGTGTTGGTAAACACAGAAAGCTCAAGAAATGCATTACCAATATTCGCCCATAGTCTCACCACCGTCGACATCCATCCTAACCAGAGCTAGTTATCAATGCAACCGCTCAAAGTGAAAAAATGTTTTCATGAATGGATGTTTCGTGAACCTAAAACAAGACCAAGCGAATGGTGTGCATGCCGAGGTGGTAGGCATTAAGACCGACGGTGGAGGAATGTCTGGCAGTTAATGCACATTTACTAGGAGTGCAATAAGCTAGTACTGGCGTGGCGCCAACCCACCATCGATGATATAGATGTCCATTATCGGTCGATGACACAATTTAAGACATTTTTTATAGTTTTTGAAAAATGCCCCCAAAACATCGGAAAACGTGCTCAACAAATTTTGCCAAAAAAAAATGGGAGGTCACAGTCAAGAGATGTGACAAAAAAAAATTGTCGGACTCGAATGCTGCTGATGTGGACCCCTCACTCAACATCACCCTACCCACCATCGGCTCCTCCCTTATTGTAAGTCTCCGATCTGCTGATAACGATTACTAAATGCAATATGAAAATGTCTTAACCTTGGTGTCATGTCGGCGTCACAGGGTTTCCCTACTTAAAAAATAAAAAGAAGTGACCAGCATACTAATCCTGTATGATGGTTACGAAAGAGGTTATCTGTCTTGTGTGCACAAGTAAGAGGTTGACGTGCAAAAAATTGTAAACAGCGGAAATGTGCTTTTAGGCAGAAAAGTTAGAACCCGCTTTGTGAATAGAAAACGCGTTTAGATTATGAAACTGCAAATGTTATACTTATTTGGTGCAAGTTCCGTGTGTAAGAACCTATCACTGAATGGGTCCCACACATTCACCGGTCAACCGTCATCTTATTCACATGAATTGCATGATCCCCCTCATACCTTTCATTTTCTATATAAGATCTCTTGGTGGAAGGAATGTATGAGTATTGGGGCTTCTGAAATAATGTTTACTCTTTCTTTTGCTAGGTTGGTGTTAGTCTTTGCAGGCTTAATTAGTGCACAGCTTGCAGCAGCTGCCATTCATGAAACTGTGGAAGCAATTGACTACCAAGATGCATTGGAAAAGGCTATTCTTTTCTTTGAAGGACAGCGCTCTGGAAAGCTCCCTTCAAATCAACGAGTTAAATGGAGGGGAGACTCTGCTCTTGCAGATGGCAGCCTTGGAAATGTAATCTCGAAAATGCATATAACAACAAATTTTAAATCAACGAGTTAAATGAATTGTTTTTAGATTTGATTTTGTAAGTTTTTTTTCTGAATGTTTTGTATCGAATTTTATAATTTATCATCAGAAAACAAGAGAGGAAAACGATAATTTTTTCTTCTTGACGATGAATCATGGAATTTGATCCAAAGCATGATAACAGATCATGGAGTTTGAAGGGAAACATCTAAGAAAGATTATTTCTGTTCTCTTGCTTTCTGATTCCTGACAAAAGATCATGGAACTTTATCTTAAATATCGTTGAAAGACACACAATTAACTTTTATTTCAAATGAATTTCAATTAAATTGTTTAGCTTGTCAGACGTAGCTTATTTTAATGTGATAACACTGAGTATTAAGTAATGGTTTCTCATATTCCTTATTCCTTTATACAATTTTAGACATAGAGTGGTTGCTCAACAAAATTTTGAGCTAAGAGCATCTTGATGACAGCTCTATCTGTTGTGAAATCATGGTGCAGGTGGATTTGAGTGGTGGTTATTATGATGCAGGAGATAATGTGAAATTTGTATGGCC
Source organism: Sequoia sempervirens (assembly GCA_007258455.2). Lineage (NCBI taxonomy): Eukaryota > Viridiplantae > Streptophyta > Pinopsida > Cupressales > Cupressaceae > Sequoia > Sequoia sempervirens. The sequence continues at coordinate 65,546 of VDFB02157331.1, read as the reverse complement.
CATGTCCTTCACAGTCACCATTCTTTCTTGGGCAGCAGTTCACTATAGACCTCAGTTATCTCAGGCAGAACAACTGAATAACATGCTTCAAGCAATTCGCTGGGGAACAGATTTCATAATGAAGGCTCACACAAGTCCTACCACACTATGGACTCAGGTTCGTTATCAGCTGTAACTGCTCACATTCTTATAACACTGGTGATTCGTAAATGTGTAATTGAATTTAATCAAATAAAGGGTTAAGATTTCAGTTCTATTTAAATATAGAATTGTTCAGCCGTTAAGCAATTAATGATAATTATTCTATTTTTATTAGATTAATAAAAATTCACCTTTAACAGTTAGGACGGTTTGATGTTTAATAATAGAAAAGATTATATTAGTAAGATGTTCAACAGCTTACATCTGTTGTGCTCAATACCTGCTTAAAGCTAGCCCACAGTCCATATCGTTATTGTTTTTTCTTTATGGATTATTATGGTATGGTTAAAACAACACGTTTTAAACTTTGATTTGATTAGGTGGTTTATTTCAATTAAATCTAAAAGGTGGGTCTTATTGAAAAAGTCAGTAAACCACCTGATCTTACCCCATTTTCACTAACAACACTCCATTAATTTTGCCTTTTATATATTTGCAAGCAGGTGGGTGATGGGAACAATGATCATGGATGTTGGGAGCGACCAGAGGACATGGACACAACACGCACATTATACAAGATCAGCTCATCTTCTCCTGGATCAGAAGTGGCTGCAGATGCTTCTGCAGCTCTGTCATCTGCAGCCATTGTTTGGAGAAACTATAACTCTTCCTACGCTGCAAAATTACTTATTTTTTCTCAATCTGTGAGTGTAAATTTCAAACAAGATTGTTTCAACATACTCTGTTTACAACTTTTCATAAATTGGCCTCATATAAGAGCTTGTGTTATACCATTGCAGCTCTTCAACTTTGCCAATAAATACCGGGGGTCCTATTCAGCTTCTTGCCCTTTCTATTGCTCCTACTCAGGCTACAACGTATGTATTAGTGTGCAGATATGGAAATCTACAGTTCAAACTATAAAGAAAACTATGTTGAATGTGAATGTAATTAGATGTATTATATGGTGAGCAGGATGAACTGCTGTGGGCGGCAGCGTGGCTTTACAAAGCGACAAATGATCAAACCTACTTAAAATTTGTTGTGGATAACCAAGGGTGGAGTCAGACAGTGTCTGAATTTAGTTGGGATAACAAATTTGCAGGTGCCCAATTGCTCTTGGCAGAGGTAATCAATTCATATCCATTATCTCTGTTTATTTCCCACAGTCACTGATTTATTATCCTGTCGAATGTTATCCAATAACACACGAGCTTCTGTAACAGGATTTTTTATCTGGTCAGAAATCCTTGGAGAAGTATAAATCCGGCGCAGACTCGTTCATCTGTGCCTTACTGCCAACAAGTCCTACAAAACAAATTACAATTACACCAGGTAAAGCAATAGATATAGTAAAAAAAATGCTCATGTCGACATGAGGAAATCAAATTACAGAGAGCTCCCCTCAACTAAACTATTCAAATAGCCACCTAAAAGCCAGCCTTTTAGGGCAAGAATTAAATACCACATCATGTTTTCAATCAAATAGTTATAATCTATTACATTGTTATCTCTCGAATATAAGTTTTTAAGGTTTTTTTTTAAATATGTCAAACGTTTATTAAAAATAAGAATATCATATTATTATTATTTTTATATTATTTATAGGAAATAAGTCATTTGGATAAAAAATGGGCTGGTCACAAAGTAGTCTGTGGTTAGTAATTCAATGGTACAACACTTCAACAGAAAATAAAAGATCCTAGGTTCATGTTCTAATTGGTTCATGAAAAGCTAAACATGGTATCAAAGTCAGGTCAAGGTAGGAGCCCCAAGCATCTATAAACTGGCATAAAGTGGGTGTTGGAAATAAGCTACACCCAGACCAAAGATGGACTAACCAGAAAGGGACCAATAGTTCAATGGTAGAACTCTCCAACAACAAATGGAGGGTCCAAGGTTTGTGTCTTAGCTGGTCCATGAAAAGCTCAATGCTACTTTATAGTTAGATATTCTTTTACTACAATCTTGAGCAATGTTTAAGGTGAGCACCTTTCAACATGTCATTTTTTTCATATTTCTTTTTTTAGCATATTTAAATGTATTCAATGAGTTTCACTCATAAAACTACACGGTTGAATCCTTATAATAATATCACAATTTGGCACGCTGTGGAAAATACATCCTACTTATCAATTGATGAGCTAAAAGGGCTATATAATGAATGGTTCATAAGGCACAACACTTGCTGAAGGTTTTACAAATGGGATTGCAAGCTAAGTGGGCTTAACCTTAGGGAAAACTCTGTGGTTAAGCACACTTGAGTTGCAGTAGTACTAGAATGGGTGGCCTCTCAAAAAGGCCCAGTGCTTCACCTCTATGACCATCACCTAGATGCAATGAGTGTTAAGTGGACCATTTATTATCATGAGAGATGGGTTCTTGTGAACCACTACTCATGAAACATGGGTCAATGAGTTTGACTTGTAAAACTACATGGTTGAATCCTGAAAGCAATATCACAAATGTATTATTATTTTGATATATGAATCGTGCAAAGGCTTTTTCACAGTAGGAGAGAGGATCTAGCAGTTGAGAATCTTAATTTCCCACCTCCCAAAATCATAAATGGCAATGTCAAATCATTCTCAATTTTTAGAATAGCTTATTTAGTAAAGCCCTTACTTATAACTAAGGTTTGAGGTCCACATTATCAAATATGATGTCACATCAACATGTTTTTTATTGAGGTGTTCAAAAGACTCAAAATAAAGGTAGATTGATAGTTGTGCATTAAGTCATGTTATATTTGTGCAGTGATGTGAAATCACAAACTTTGTTGCTTTTTAGATCTAAAAAATATATTTTATGCAATTTATGAACACTTATGATAAAAAAAAAAACAACTTTAAAATCACAACTACTAATGCTATACTATTAAAAATATTAAGTAATAAATCAACAAATACTATCACAACAATTTTAACATTCTCAACTATTCAGTCTCTCCTCAAAGATGGAGAACAAGAATCTTGAATGCATGCAAGCTTTCTACAATTGAACGTGCTTTTCTTTTAAGAGTTTTTTTATGTTCTCCAGTAATTTGTGAGGTACACTTAACCAGGAATCGAAATGGAATGTGCAGGGGGGCTTCTATTCATAAGAGACAGCAGCAATTTACAGTACGTAAACACCGCTACATTTGCAAT
>VDFB02157331.1:0-57853 GCA_007258455.2 Sequoia sempervirens | reverse complement strand
ACATCATATTTGAAGAAACATGTGGGATTCTAAGATTGATCAAATTCTAGGATTAATTGGTTGTACTGTTGATATTGACACTCAAATGGCCATTGATCACATAGAGTGCCCACATGACCATTAGACCACACTTTGGGAGATGTATGAAGAATCGAATGAATCTGTCATGCCCCGCCGTGCGAACCCCAAAGGAACTAATAACAACGGAACAATTTTTTTTTTAAAAAAGAATATAATAACATACTTAAGTATTATAACATAACAATGTATTATGAGGCACAACTAGTTCCAATGGGGTACACGAAGTGACATGACTACACTAACCCAAAACAACGATAATATGATAACAATAATTAATCTATTACGTAAATCTATTCATTCCCACTTCATCATTTAAAATATCCATTAACTATATCCATATTAATAACATACGCACATATGACAATACATGGAATTGTAAAGATATAAAGTGTTACATATTTTCAATAGATACAATTCAACATAACCAACTATAACAAATGATCCTGAATAAATACATGGCCTGAATAAACATTACATCCCAAAGATAGAAGAATACAACTATCTGAAAATATATCTCAACAACCACATATACAATTTACAACATGGTCATCCCATCGCATTTGGGAGACAATACATTAATGAATACATTACATCAGAAATATATACATCAATCTGGTACATAAGGACACTGGATCATCAACATCCGCCAAAACCTGCAAGTAAAAGATACATCTGCAACAGAAGAGGGAACCCAATGGGGTGCGAAGCACGTTCCACCCAACCACCCCCGTGCTGAGAGTAGACAAGGAAGGGTCCCCGACCAAGCACGTCTAACAATAACAAAGACTAACTCCCAATAGACAACTTAACATCAAATACCACTTAAATACTCAACAACGACAAATCCAAAGCACAACAACAAACCACTTCAGAACATAACAACAAGTCATAATCACCACATCAATGAGACTCAAGACATAATATCACAGACTATTTCCAACAATATCCAAAGAGAAGTCAATAAATCACTTAACCACCACAAACACAATATCACTTAACAACTACAATCACAAGTCACTTAACAACTACAAACACAACATCACTTAACACGAGGTTACAATGCTTCCAGAGAACAAGGATCATGAACATCGCACAATAACTGATTAACTATCGACATAGGAAGAGTGTCATGCATAAATTGCCATGAGTTACCCTGGCTCAACCTTCCTAGGCTACCGGACCCCCATCCTGGGTTACCCTGGCTTGCCTCTACCAGCCGCCGGACCCTCACGCAAAACTATGCGTCACATCTCATCTCGAGCCTTATCATTCACTTGCTTCACGAGAGAGACATCCTTTATCTTTGTTAGTGTGAAAGCTCCCCATTAATTCATTTAGATTATCACTTAATTAAACTCTAGGTAGGTTACCCTAGCGCCCCTTTGTGTGCCAGACCCCCACAAAGAGCCACTCTCCTATCGACAACACACAAGGTACAATACCACAATAGGTAACTAGACAACATAAACTCTCCAATCTAGGGAGGAGACAAAACAAGGAAACTCACTCCAACCACTGGAGGAAACCAATACGAATACACACTCCTTCCAAAGGAGGTACAAATCTCATTACCCACTCCTATTTCCTAGGAGGCACAAATCCCCGTTCGTGGAGACCAGGTACAACATCATAGTTCAACTCTACACCATTCTCAAGACAATTCACAAACTGAACCTCTACACAAAACATCCCACTCTAGAGAACTTCTCTGGAAGACTTACATAGACCCTTAACCCCATTTGCCTGACATGGAGAATAAATAATCTCAAGAACAGTTACATTTAACCAAAGCCATAAAACCAATTAAAATGAATAATAATTTTCACCCAATAAATCAATCAATTTCACATGAAAACTCATTTCAAAACAACACAAATTAATTTATTTTGATCTTCACAACTAAACTATAATCCTATAAACTTTAAAATTAACCAACCAATTTAATTATAATTACAAAACTTTATTCCCAATTTCTGATTAAACTAACATATAATAACTTATAAGAAGTATCATATTAAAAACGCAATCACAATATATATATATATAAATCTCTTATATATATATATAAATATACAAAATAAAATAAGTAAATAAAAACTATATTTAAAATCATTCTATAAAATTAACATTTATATCCTATTCTGTTTTAAAGAAAATTATAATTTTAAAACAAATATCCAAACCCCATCTATAAAAAAACAAACATTTAATAAAACTAATAGAGTTGTATTACAAAAATTATTATACGAAGCAAATTCGAATTAATTCACATTTGAATAATATATAAAATTAAAAAAAAAATTGAATTTAAAATCTGCAATAAATAAAATAAATATATATATTAAATAATATATAATATATATATATTTATATTTTTAAATCAAACTAAATATGAATAAAACAAAGCATTAAATAAATAAAAGTAAGCCAATAAATAAATTTTAAATTTTGCAAATAAAATTAAAAAAACAAACGGTAAAACCAGTGCTGCGTACGCCGCGGCCACAATCGCGATTGGGGGTGTACAATGCGGATCCCCGCCGGCACTAGCAGCCAGCCGGTCGTTGTCTTGCCCATTGCGGTGATGGCTGGCATCTTTGGCCGAGCCAGAGGTCAAGGTGAAGTGCGACGGGCCGACTCCACCTTCAAATAAAACAGATAAAATATAATATTTTTAAAATATAATGTTATTTATATTTTGTGTTGTATTTCTTTATATTTATTTTTAAATACACTTCCGTCCAAACACACAGGCCCGGAAATTTAAACGTGTTTTAAAATTAATAATAATAATAATTTCATTTTTTTTCTATTATTTATTTCCTTTCGTAAATTTAATTAAAAGAATTTCAAATGCAGATTTTGAACTTCAAATATGAAAATAAATATAAATATTTTTATATATATATTGAAGGTTTTCCAATCACGGAAAACAAGAAACGTACAGAGCATTTACTCTTCTATTTAATTTAGTTTATATTAAAAAGAACAAGAATTTCAATAAGAAGGTAAACAATTATTTGCATATAAACCTATATATACATATATATTATTTTATTTTATTTTATTTTCGTTTTCAATAAAAGTGGGATTCAAAGTACAAATTTTGTTTAAACCAATTTATTTTATAATAAAATCGTTTCGTGAATTTGACCAATACATTGATATATATATATAATCTCTATATATTTATTTATTTTATTTTAAAAAGAATAGAGTATATAAATTTATATAATATATCTATCAGAATATTCATAAATAAATAAAATAAATAAATTGTTTTCTTACATAGATCTGGGTATCCCAATACAAATGATAATAAAAATAAAATTTTCTTTTCTAATGGTTATTTTCCAAACTAAGTTTCTTTGACGAAATTTTTGAAGGTTCAACTGTAATTTCCTACAGAGGGTTTCGAAGGTTTTTATACAAACGAGTTTTCAAAACATTTTCAAAACATAAAACTTCATTCAAACGATTTTCAAAAACATAGCAACCAGATTTGTTATAGAACAATGAAATATTAATAACTTAAAAGGAGAATACCTGGAGTCCTTTGTCTGAAGAAGAATCCCTTCTGTAACCTCCTTTCGAACTCCTCCTGCAGCTCCTTCTCGATCACCTCCTGCTGCTCTCTTTTCAAATCTATCAATCTTCAAAACAATTCTTTTCTCCAGAATTTTTTAACCAAATTCTTTTCTTTCTTTCCAGATCCAAAAAAACCAAAAGAAAAACTTGTGTGTGCCAAATAATCTCCCATAAAAATAATAAATCTAAATTAAAAATTCAATAAAGCTCTTCCCCTTTCTTTTTCAAAAAGCCTCTTTTCTTATTGGTCCTTTTCCAGCTTTTAAAAGCACAACTTATCCTCAATTTTAAATTAAAATAATTTATTTAATTCAGATATTATCTTCACATAATTTTCTAATTTAATATTAATAAAAAATAATATTTAATTACTCTCAACAATATTAATTTAATTATAATTTTTTGTACTTTTAATTAATTAAATCACTTTTAATTTACAATCTATTTCAATTTAACATTTTTCTAACTTTCAATTAAATCAAATAGCGATGCAACATTAATTAATTATTTTAAGAAATACGATTAATTAATTAAACACTAACCAAGAATTAAATGAATACTCAACAGTGAAACTACATACTAGACAAAGACAAAACTTCAGTCATAACACAACGACTCACAACAGACGACGGACTTGGGACGGGGACACTTCCAAACCTACTCCCTTTTTCAACATTTTACCCATTGGGTTAATTTATTGCTCGCCCTGTCCTGCCGAAGCAGGTGGAATCGAGACTTATTCCTGCAATCCTGCATCCAAATAAACGTCAAGTAGCACATGTATATATATAATCAACATCCTATCATGAGAAGGAATTGCAGTGTAGCAGGGCACTCGTGAACGAGTGATGCTACACTGTCCTCTCACCTAATCTATTCTAACAATTATAATATCAATAACGAGCTAACATTTCTAACCAAATTGATCATAAGATAACATGATACCTAACTACTGCATCAAAACTAATTATTAAACAATTTGCATTATAAGATAATACTGAATTAAATAACATCACCATAGAATCATCATATTGACATATAAACATTAATGACAAATCATTTAAATAAACAAATAACCCAACAATACACAGAGTATCATAAATCATACTAATAATTTCATATCAAATGATCATGTCCACTAAAGGGATAATAACATCATCAAACTACGAACCAACCAAATCAAACCATAATAGTATCACCATAGTATCAGCGTATCAAGTTAACACATAGAAATTAATAAATCCAAACAGCATGAGGGGTATTACAGAATCTCCACTCCAAAAGGATCCTATTATAAATTATCTTGTTCCACTTGATTTTTTCAACCACGTGATAATAAAAAATTTGTAGTGCTTACTAAATGGGAATAGCTTAAACATCATGGTGACATAAATATTTCTATAAATTGTCCTTCTCCTCCTATAGATACTTAAACTTGTGTGAATCCTAATTTAGATTTAGATGGTTCATCTTCAATAGCTACAATTCAACATCTTAGGGATAAGGACTCTAATAATCTACCACTAGGAAATATATTAGGTATTCACACTTGGGCATATTATGTAGACACATCATTCAAGGATGACCAATCTAGTCAAATGGCATGCATTAAGATTCCATCCTCATATCTTTTTGCTTCTTATGAGACTATTGTTGCTACATCCGTGAATTCTAATTATTTAGTGTAGCAAGACATGTATCATCTTTCATATACAACTACTTGGGATAAGTACTTGATAAAAATTGCAGGTTTGTTTCATGATTCCTATCCTATAAACTTGGAGGAAATTTTTGAGGATATACATATCCTCTTTTATGTTAACTAATATGGATTTGCATCATCTTATTGAAATGTAATGTTGAAACTCTTAGACTTCTTGTTCTTTCTCTACCTACTAACTTATCACGGTTTAGAATTGATTTGGATATCTTTGAGCAACATTTGGAGGAGGGATCCTTGTCTTTGGATTATCTTTTACATTCCTTTTCACAATGTTTTGGATTGCCACCTTCTTTAGTGTGGCCTAGAACACCTTATTCAAGTGTGTGATACCTTTCAACACCACCATGGAGACACCTAACCAAAGTTTGAAGATATCACACATCTTGATCTTTCCTCCCTCATATTCCTTTCAAGAATAAGAGGATATCTTGCATACATTTTTGGTTTTGTTTCTTCCTAAGGACTAATTTTGTTTGATGGGATTATATTATCTTCAAATTTTATTATTAGGCATCTACAATCGCTACATGAGATTCTACCTTGAGGGGTAACTACATGGTTTCTCTTCTTCTCTCTTCTAAGGGGACTTTTTCGTCACATGGTATTTTATTCTTCTCATACTTTTGGGGAACATCTTGTGTTTTCTCATTTTTAGAGAAGAGATTTTTCCTATATATTTTTCTCCTTTTCTTTGTCTATAAGAGATTCATTTGTACATGGATACCTAACATGGCCTTGTAGATAGGACTCATCATAACATCATTGCATCTTTACATTTTTCTCATTCTCCCTAAGCTACACTTAAGGAGGTGTTAATGTGAAAGGATATATTACCTTTAACTAGTTTACCTCTTAGGTCCTATTCACACTAGTTTATTTAAGTTTACTTAGGGAAATCTTACGGCTTTATCATTTTTTGTCTCAAGTAATGAAATTAAGACACTTTGCACAATCTTATGTTATCTTATGTTTCACCTTGGCCTATATAACTGAGGGATTCTCATTGTAATCCATGATAATCAATCAAATTCGTGTACACATATTGTACATTTGTATCCATTGATAGAATAGAATTGTTCTCTTGTGTTCTCTCTTATGCTTTCATTGAAGCTCCTAGTTCTTGGGTGGCTATCTTTATATAGCCAAATCTGACTACAACAAATCCCTATGATTTGCTCCATTTTTTGCTTCCACCCACTGTTTTAATGTATTTTTTGCCAATTTTTTTTAAAACGTCGGCGCTATTTATCGGGATGGCGCTATTTTTGGTGTTTATTTGTGCTAACTAGGACAAGTTGGTGCTAATTTTGGTGCTACTTTTTCCCCGACATTAGCGATGTCCTTGGCGCCGATATTGGCTTCGAGTGTGACGCCATCGTTAGCACCGCATTTGGCTCTGAGTTTAGCTTCGAGTTTAGCGCTACTTTGAGCTTCAATTTTAGCTTCAAGTTTAGCATCAGAATAGACACCCCTATATCGAGGAAAGAATCACTTATGTCACATCGACAAGGTATATCTACAAGTACTCGGCGAAACACAACTCTTGGATATAACAAAGTAATGTCAATGAGACATTGAGATATCAGTAAGACAAATAAGATTGTCTCATCGACACTCCTCAAGTAATGATCAAAAGCATACACCACTATACCGTCGGGCAGGTGAGCAACATATGCGGTAGAGCGGTATACACCGCAACCCCGAAACAAGAAGTCTTGAGCAAGGCGATAGTGCAGTAAACAATAGAAGGGAAGGGGAAAACACCACCATACAGCAACGATAATCACAATTCTCCCCTACATGGCAGAGTTACACCGATATATAAAGAAATACTGCCAAAGGAAAATATCGATGAGACACTGGCATATCGGCAAGAGGTATTAACTTGTCTCATCGACACCGGCAACCAATAGCAAAGGAACATAAGATCTAATGTCTAATAGACATTGAGATATCGGTAAGGAAAATAAGATTGTCTCATCGACACTATTCAAGTAATGATCAAAAGCATACACCACTATACCGTTGGGAAGGTGATCATTATATGCGGTAGAGCGGTATACACCACAACCCTACAGCAGGAAGCCTTGACCAAGGTGGTAGTGTGGTAAACATAAATAATGGAAGTGCAGAACAATGCCATACCGCAGCGGGTATAATAAGAGACGGCGATAGTACGGTAATCGTGGCATCATTACAATTTATAGCACTAAATGCAGCAAATCACGTCAGTAACAATCCATTTGAATAAATCATTTGAATATAGCCCGCCAAAATACTCTAAAACTCTAATAAGCATACTGTAAAATTTTCATTGAAATCTTATTTTCAGGCATAGCCCGCCAAAATGGAGTTTTCATTTTAATAAACATACAATAAAACCTTTGTTGAAACCTTATTTTCAAGTGTACCTTGCCAAAGTGGAGAAGTGTTACAGTAAAGAATGACAGAGAATTGTAAGGAGATGTGCATGATAGGAGGCATAGGATTCATTGATGCTTATCTCATTCCTGCTCTGATCAAGGGTTACAATGTTCACGCTACTGTTTGTAATCCAGCTATTTAATTGACATATGTTTGCATGATCTCAAATTCCTTCAGATGCTTTTGAAGTATCAATGTATCCTATATAGGGTTTAGGATGACTTCTTTTAATTTAAAAAAATAAATTAGATGCTTTTGAAGTATCAATGTGTCCTATATAGGGTTTAGAATAATTTATTTTAATTTAAAAATAATAATTAAATGATGTATTTTCCTGTGTTTAGATAATGTGGAGATCTCATAAATCTATCCTAGCACACTGTCCTCTTTCGCACTGTGTTCATTACTCCAGCTGCTAGGGTTTTGCATTTGGCATCTTTAATATCTTCATGATAGTGGCTTTTAAATAGATCTCAGTCTTTACTTTAATCTTTATCATGGTAACCCTTGAGTTCCATAATCCACCTTCAATCTCTTCTAAGAGTGTTGTCTTAAACTAGAATGCATAGTATGCATATAAAACAACTCCTTCATACCTACCATTGTTCCAAACCACCACTCACCGCCTTCCTTAAAATGTTGCCTCCATAAGAACAATAGCATGTTTTAAAATCATGATTGCTAGTGATTGACCATTAAGGTCACTACTTTCATCAAGATATAATGAGTTTTTTGTCTTCAAACTTAAGGCATTATGCAAAATAACATTGTGAATTGTTTGTTGTGTACAATATGATTTTCTTGCACATTTACTGCTTTGCTAACTACCTTTAAGACTGGATATTGCACCATCAGTTGCAATCTCAAACAACTCACTCACTGTCACTTGAAGATTCCTTTCATGAGCATCCTTGTATAAAATCAAACTATGCCCTATAGACTGCCTACTTACTTACTAGTATAGGGGACTCATTGTTTCATGGTATTTTGAGTTTTATTTAGAAGGGGTTAATATGTGGCATTTTTGTAGGAAGAATAGATTGTGATGCAACGTTTGGGTATGGACAATTCAGGCAAAATTGGATTGCTATCGGTGTCATAACCAGGTTGGATTGTACCTTGAGTTGGTCTAAAAAACTTACAGGTGTTTTCGTTCGGGAGCAGAACCTGAGTATAGGAATTTCCAAATATCTTACAGAGGAAGTTCCTACATTCTAAAGATAAAATCATAAACTTGCTTATCCAGTTTCTGATCCAACCTGAGATCTTTAATATCTGATAGAAAAAGTTTGTACATTCTAAGATAAAATCATAAATCTGCCTGTCTTTATACAATCGCTCGTTTGAATTGTTTCTTTAACAATTTTAGGGCCACGTCCACGTACATATCTTATTTTTCTAGTTGAATGCTTAGGCTCTACATTTGCTCCAATCTCCATATATCAACTTTTTGGTTTTTTGGGCTATTGGGCTTAGTGGTTTAATTTCTCTTGCAGCTTGGCATCATTGTAAAGGGTTTTGGGGCCCCTTCAAAACCTGTTTTTCCTTATCAAAAACTAATTCAATCTAATTTTCTACTGTACAATTGTTTTTTATGTGCTTTTTAGTTTTTGCATGTGGATTACCCTCAGAAAGAGACTACTTATCTTTTCTTAAATGAAGCCTTTACATTCCCTATCTATGAAAGGATTTTACTGCTTGACAACAAGTTCATGAACTTCATACAAATTAAGATTGGTGTAAAAGGTCATCCCCGCAAATGTTGCTTGGTCTAGAATTACAATGGAAAATAAAAAAGCTTGCTAGGAGAATAAAATAGGTTTTCAATTGTCCAAGTACAACATAATTTCACTGAAGCATTTCAAAGTTTAGGCATTTGAGATTCATGGAAAAATTAAACACATTTATGAAAATTAATAACATTTGATTTTCACAGTCCATGATAGTTATGTAAAAATTTGCACAGTTTATCCATGATTAATAACATTCGATTTTCATAGTCCATGATAGTTACAAAGATAAAAGTATGCATCATAACATAAAATTAAATTATTAGAACTAAATCTTTAATTTAATCTATTAGAGCTAAACTCTTTCTCATCTAAAATTTTGAATATTGTATTATCCATGATCCCAGCATGAACGCACTTTGGAAAGAAGTGTTTGAATAGAAATACACTTCTTGGTAAAATTTTAGTTTCTATCATGAAAGGGGTAAGTCACTAAGTGTTACAATACCTTAACAACCATAAGTAGGGTGTAAGTTTGAATGTCATTCTATACAATATTCTCATTATTGCAACTGTATTTATTTAAATATAATTTTAGGATAAACTCTAATTACAATTTGAATTGTTAAAGTGTTAAATTATTTTTTTTCAAAAGTGATCTTCAACCTTTTTAAAGATTCCTATAGATGATATTTTTCACATGGGAAGAATTTAAATTTATCCTAAAAATTGTAAATAAAAGAAGAGCCAAATAGAAGTGCAAAAAATAGAGTATAAAACAGATAAGAAAAACAATAAAGATGTGACACCAGTATTTATCATGGTTCACAAAAAAATATCAAAATAAATTTAGTGCTTAATCAATGTTGTCTCATCTATTTCCACCCACTTTCCTCTCAACGATTTAGTATTTTTACGCCGTCCACGTCCTCTCTCCATGGCCTCTGTGAATAAAAATGCTGCCACAGAAGCTTTCACGACACTACTGCTGAGAAGGGAGAAGCAACTTGCAGGACCGTGGTAAAAACTGCTCTACCACATCGAGCTGATGAAAGAGCCGCAGGATGGTGGTGGTCACCACACTACCGCACGCCAATGGTAGAAATAATGCAAGACCACGATAAAACGTACAATGATAAGCGCACTTGGCACCGCCTTAAGCACCCCAAACTGATTACATTAATAGCCAAAATTTGACACTCAAGCTAGCGTTAACGAAGAAATCAGACAGCAAAAAAGGGAAAAACGTCGCGCGAAGGAAGAAATCAAAATCAAAAATTTTAAAATTTCCCGCATGAAGGAAGAAATCAGACGACATAAAAGGGAAAAATGTCGCACGAAGGAAGAGAGTAGGGCGCTACCAGCAACTAAAGAGATCACAAAGATAGGATGCACAAAGGAAGTCTAGTGAGGAGAGTATGCAGGTATTTGAATTTGTTCATAATATTATATCAAATTTATTAAACGATATTTAAATTGTTTTTTTCTTCGATCGGTGATAATATTTTTATTTTATTTAATATAAATCAATATATACAAAGCTCCAAATAAAAATTTCTTCTAGCACCATCACATCATGTCTGTTAAAATAGAATAAAAACCTACGGATCAAAAAGCCCTACCGCAACTGCCTGAAAACTATCCAACTAACTACTAACCAAACACCAGCTATTTACAGTATCAAAACCAAAAACAGGGCTTAACCCCTTAAGTTTATACATCAACATCTAGCTTAAACACAGTAAACAAGTTTACGTGGAAGTTTCAGAAGCACTACCTAGATGCAATGGGCACATTTCCGCGAGCGACTTCACATTCTTTCTTGGATGCAAACCCTTCTTCTCACACAACTCCTCTCTGGTGATGGCTTTGAGTCCCGCTATTATCTTTGTAGTCTCCATTAATTCAACACACAGTTTCAAAGCTTGCCACCCCCATTTCACACCCTCTCTCCACACGGCTTTGGTTCTTCCTTTTGTCCACCTAATGAAAGGGTGATTTATCTCTGCTACTTTTGGGTCCACACCTTCCATGCCTTCACTCACAAATCCTTTTCCCGGTACAACCCTTTCCAAGATACTCTCCATTTTCACTAAGAAATCCCTATGCACCAACGCTTTCATCACTTTCCTTACAACCTCCACCGACTCTCCTAAGTTCAGTCCCCACGCCATGATCAGAGAGTATATATCCATATTAGTTTGATATTTGTGCTTCAAATTTTTGAAGCCATTACCCAGAATGATTTGCATAGATTGTGTCACCTTCACATCCTTGTACATGAACAAGCCACGCAGTCTCTTCATCATCACTTTTCCATCAAAAGGATCCAATTTCCTCCTCGCTTTCAGAGTTAAGTTGGCCTCCATTTCTTCTCTGGTACATTAGCCACCAGACTACTTCACAATGTTGTCCTAACACTCTCCTTACTCCCGCAAACCAAGAAGCATCGAAGGAAATGCAAGAAAAAACTTCATTACATAACAAATTGTCAGAAAACTTCATTTAATGTCGAACATACATCCAACGCTGGCAAAAAGAGCTAATTCTTCAATAATTTGTAAGTATATTTAATATGTTAAATGATTTTTCTTTTATTTCCTTGGAAAAAGTAAATGATTGCATATTAATTAGTTTAAAAGTAAATGATTGCATTTTGGCTTTGGCTTCTAATTCATCTCATGTTTTACCTTCCTCCTCTTCAGAATCTTCTTTTTTTTCTTCGTCCTCCTCTAACTCCATAAGAGATTCATCTTCTGAACCTTCCTCATTTGATTTTGATTCCTCTTCTACATCAGAGGGTTCATATCCTTGATCTGACTCTTCTAAATTATTAGAATCAGAATCACTAGCTTCCATATTCAAAAATTCCCAACCACCATCTTCAATAAATTTATCTCGATCATCAATAATACTCTTCAAAATTGGCAGCCAGTTCAAGTTCATTTTTCTTTCATAGTACTTTATATCCATGAAAACCAAGCTCTCTAAATGGTATATCAAACTCTAGTTCAAAATATTTTAGATGAGGTTGCTCCTATAGCTCTCTTACTCGCTTGACAAATCCTTGAAACTCTGACTTCTTAACATTCAAAAGATAAATGGAATGTCCTCAACACCCAATAGAGCTATCCAAAAAAGCTAACTAAAAGCTAACCCATTTTTTTAGTTTAATAATTTAATTATAAAGTTTAAACTTTGAATGTTAATTTTTTTATGTGTTATTGGCTTATTGCAGGCTGCAACATTGTTTAATATTTATATCTATAAATTGTCTCTATCACATTAATAGTGTGTCAAAATGGAAAGGAACTTGTTGGAACTAGTATGCTCTAAATTGCCAATACTTAGTGAATCTAAATCCATAGTTAGTAATGTCCAAACAAAACTTGTCCCAACAGCCATAGGGAAATGGGAAAAGTTAATGGGTAATAATCAATGGGCTACGCAGGAGGCTATCATACTGTCAGCTAATTACCTAAGCCTTCCCCCATTGATTATTACCCATTAACTTTGCCCATTTCCCTATGGCTGTTGGGACAAGTTTTGTTTGGACATTACTAACTATGGATCTAGATTCACTAAGTATTGGAAATTTAGAGCATACTACTACCAACAAGTTCCTTTCTATTGTGAATGTGATAGGGGTGATCCCACAATAGTGCTTTACAATTTTTGGCCAAACTGGACACTTAAATTATTATTTTTAACTAAATCTTCACATTTGGGCACCTATAGCAGCTAAACCGTGAGGAATTTGAAGATGATGCAAACTAGAGTATCATCACATTTTATTTGTAGATTCTAAAAATATTTTTTTCAAAAATTTTGGAATCAGGTTGCACTTCTTTTCCATCTCCCACGAAGGTTTTTTTTCAGAAAACAACATTTTTAAAAAGTGACGCACACCATATAACACAACTTTTTTTCAATAAAGGATAAAATTCTAATTCTTTCAAATTTAGATTTGTAACTCCGATATCTAGTGCTTCCACTTGGTTAAATAGTTTTTTATTGAATATTTTTTCTTTAATCAAGTTTCGAAGCCAAACCAATTACAATTCAGACATAGCACGACCGTATAACACGTAACTTTTTTTCTATATTTCAATTTTATTTTATTTTTGTTTGGATCAAGGACTTCAATATCTAGTGCACTCATATTTTTCAAATTGTTTTTGATAATCTGCTATTTTTCCGCATGTGCAAAACGAGACCTTCATTTTCGATGAAAAACCTATGTTTAATAAAACTAAAAAAACAAATACATAATAAAATTAAAACATATTAAAATTATATTCATTAGATAGCTCATTCAGGGACTACGATTCAGTTGGCTTTTTGAAGTCTCCTCCATTTTCATCCTCAACTCGAGCTTCAAAGCGTAAAAAATTAGGTTTTTGTGTTCAAGCAATTTCAAAAATCAAGGAAAAGGGGGGTTCGCTAGAACCAAGGGGGTTCTAGTGAACCCCCAAGGGTCCGAGTGAACCAAGGTTCATTCGAACCCCCTTCAATATGCATTTTTCTTTTGTTTTTTGGGTGGGAAATGTGGGCCCAGTAATTAACAAGTTCACTCGAACACTAGTTTGGTCGAACCCCTTTTTGGTTTAGTCGAACTTGTAGGTTCATTCGAAGCCCTAAAACCAATTTTTTTGCCATGGGTTCATTTTTTCTTAGTTTTCCTTCCTCCATCAAATTGTAAACCACAATTGTGGCTTCACCCATAGAGACAATTTATAGTTATAGATATACTTAGTATTGGCAATTTGGAGCTTAACACTTCTACATTTCTTTAATCAATTTGGAGCATAAGAGGGTGATCCCAAATAGTGGTTTACAATTTTTGGCCAAACTGGACACTGAAATTATTATTTTTAACTAAAACTTCACATTCGGGCAGCTATAGCGGCTAAACCGTGAGGAATTTGAAGATGGTGAAAACTAGAGTCTCATCAAATTTTGTTTGTAGATTCTAAAAATATTTTTTTCAAAATTTTTGGAATCAAATTGCACTTCTTTTTCCATCTCCCATGAAAATTGATTTTTTAGAAAACAACATTTTAAAAAAGTGGCCACCGTATAACTCATAACTTTTTTTCCATGATGGATAAAATTCTAATTCTTTCAAATTTAGATTTGTAACTCTGATATCCAGTGCTTCCACTTGGTTAGATAGTTTTTTATTGAATATTTTTTCCTTAATCAAGTTTCAAAGTCAAACGAATTACAATTCGGACATAGCGCGACCGTATAACGCGTAACTTTTTTTGTAAATGTGAAATTTTTTATTTTTTATTTTTGTTGGATCAAGGACTTCAATATCTGGTGCACTCATATTTTTCAAAAAAAAAAATTGATATTCTTCTATTTTCCCACATGTGAAGAACAAAGAAATTCATTTTCGATGAAAAACCTATGTTTAATAAAACTTAAAAAACAAATACATAACAAAACCAAAACATATTAAAATTATATTCATTGGATAGCTTGTTATGAGGAATACCATAATCATTTGAAATAAATTTTAAATGAATTCATTTGATCCCCCAAAAGCTAAATCAAAAGTGATTTTTCATCAGCATTTTGATAGGTGTAAAGGAGACGCATTTATTGGTATGGTTTAAAACTAGCGAGGTTCTATCCAAGGGGGTTTGATCTAAGGTGATTTGATCAAACCTTCTTCAATTGGAATCCTTAAAATGGAACTTTTTAAGGCTTAAATCATTATATTTTCTAAAAATATGTGATTTCAGTTAAAATCCGTTCCTCTCAGGAATTGTAAACCACTATTGTGACAGCACCCAAGACTAAGACTACTTAAATGACATTGTAGCCAGGAAAAAATTTATTAAAGGCATAATAGTAGTATACTTGTGTATGTGTATTTCCTTCAGCTAAAATTTGTGTTTATACTTAATTGATCAATGTATACTTGTGTATGTGATCAAATTTTCTTCTATTTAATGATATTATTATGTATTTAAGGTCTGTTTAATAAAGGGTGCATGAAACAAGTTTTAAATCCTTAAAAATCTTTAAATTTCTAGGGTTTTTTCATTTTGCCGAGTCCACGCTGAGTCCGGGCGCCGAGTCCTCGAGTCCCCGAGTCGAGTCACCCTAGCCAAGTCTTAGGCGAGTCTGAGTCTCGTTAATATGGTTGTGATACAAACAAAAGGTGCTTACACATTGGCTGAATATATCCTCATCAAAATGACCAGAAAGAAATTTCAAATTTGTAAGTAAACTTTGACAGTCAAGAAAAACAGTCATAAAAATTGGAAGTAAACTTTGGAAAAAATTTAGGTGAACTTAAATTATAGTTCATCTGACTGTATGCCTCTTGGCAGACTTTAGGATCTTCGCTCCTAAAGTTTGGACCACATCCATTACCTCCACATAAAACTAGACATCCTTGGTCTTCTTTGTTCCAACGCCATGATATGGTTATGCAAATGAAAATGAAGTAAAGTAATCATCTCCTTCTTCACTAGCTAGAAGAATGCATGCTTAGTGTTTTGATACATGATATCAGCTCTCTCTTCTGCTCTCATGGTTGAATATCAAAATCCTTTATGGTGGGCCTTTAGAGTTACAGTCATCTTTCATCCTCTTCCACCAAATGTTGGCATGATCCACACGTTTGCCAGCCTAATTGTCTTTTATTTTGAAAGTTGAAGTTTCTCCTGAGTCACCAGTGTAGCTCTCTCTTCCTTTTCAGACTCTTTCATTGCTACAGATCGTTTCTAGGATTTAATCATTTGTACCACATGGTTGATGTGCTTTGAATCCTTGCATCTAAATGAAATTTCCTTAACATAAATACTGCTAGGGAATTTCAATGTTGTCATTGTAGTTGGCATTAAAGTTGGTACCTGCAACATTAAAAATTATCCTTATATAAGAATTCCCCCCATCTTGTTGGCTTGTAACACTCTTGATGGTGGCTACATGAAATATGATTCTGATTCCTCTTCTACATCAGAGGGTTCATATCCTTGATCTAACTCTTCTGAATTATTAGAATCAGAATCACTAGCTTCCATATTCAAAAATTCCCAACCACCATCTTCAATAAATTTATTAGGATCATCAGTAATACTCTTCAAAATTTTCCGCCAGTTCAAGTTCATTATGCTTCATAATACTTTATATCCATGGAGTTCAGTCATTCCTTGATGCCATCAAGTGAAGATTGAGGAATGGTATCAAAGAGGAGTCCCTCTCTTGTTGTTCTTCCTCAATTTCATTAGGATCATACATTGACCTTCTTGCCCCTCCTAAAGTTTGGACCACATCCATTACCTCCACATAAAACTAAACATCCTTGGTCTTCTTGGTTCCCATGCCGTGATATAGTTATGCAAATGAAAATGAAGCAAAGTAATCATCTCCTTCTCTATTGGCTGGAAGAATGCATGCTTAATGTTTTGATACATGATATTAGCTCTCTCTTCTGCTCTCATATGTTGTAATATTAGATATATAACAGAAAAATAAATTATTGCATGAAATAAATAATAACTTTTCATTTTAAATATTATTTTTTTGTAGAACACGGGTCTTCTAGAAGATCAAGATGATCCTCAACCTGATATAGATCCACAAAATATTGGTTTTGTCGATACAGATCACATGGCAGAGGATGATGATGACGCAGATACGGAAGACACCGAGGCCGATGATAATGATGATGATGATTAGGATGGTGATGATGATGATGAGATAGTTGGTGATAGTAACCAGTGACATTCATGATCATATAGACTACATCATGGATCATTGTTGATATATCGTTATGATCACTCTTTTCATGATTACTATCATATGTATCATTTTCACGGCCTATTGTACTATATTGTTGAGTTGTATCATATTGACATGTATCATTTTCACTATATCATTTGGACATGTATCATCTTCACTTGTATCAATTTGAATTACATAATTTATCAATTTTATTTATATCATTTGTACATGTATCATTTTCACTTTTGTCGACTGTTGGACTGCATGTATCATTTTGACATGTTTTTGATGTATTGGCATATTTGACTTTCACTTGTTTTAGTTATATATGATGATGATCTTATCAATATTGACTTGCCAATTTATATATATTAAAAGTGGTCGATGATTTTTGGATGGATATTTATCAAGTATGATGATTTTAATTTACTGCTTAGGATGGATGTTATCAAATTCAATTAAATTATAGATATTTGACTCACTTGTTTTAATTATAGATGATGATCTTGTTACAATAATTATATTGTTATTTAAACATATGAGTTAAATAATTAAATTACTTACTCTATAATCATATGAGTTATTTAAGAGGCATGATACATTTAACTAATTAAATTGAAATAAAACATATTAAATTAATAAATGGAAGCAAAACAAGAAGCATTTTTAGAAGCAAAAAAGGAAGCAACAATGGAAGCCAAACTAGAAGCAATCTTGGAAGCAAATTTGGAAGCAAAACTGGAAGCAAAAATGGAAGCAAGACTAGAAGAAAAACTGGAAGCAAAACCGGAAGCAAAATCGGAAGCAAAACTGGAAGCAAAATTGGAAGCAAAACCAGAAGCAAACCTAGAAGCAAAACTGAATGTAAACTTGGAAGCAAAATCGGAAGCAAAACTGGAAGCAAAACTGGAAGCAAAACCAAAAGCAAACTTGGAAGCAAAACCAGAGGTAAAACTAGAAGTAAAATTGGAAGCAAAACCGGAAGCAAACGTGGAAGCAAAACCAAAAGAAAAACTAGAAGCAAAACCAAAAGAAAAATCAGAAGCAAAACTGGAAGCAAAAGTGGAAGGAAAACCGGAAGCAAAACTGGAAGCAAAGTTGGAAGCAAAATTGGACGCAAAACTGGAAGCAAAATTGGAAGCAAAACTAGAAGCAAAATTGGAAGAAAAACTAGAAGCAAAAATGGGAATAGATAAGGAAGCAAAACCGAAATCCAACTTGGGTGCCAATTTCGACGCCATTTCCGTCACTACTTCAGGGTGCTATTTTAGGTGCTAACGGAGGTGCCATGATTTCCCGGCACTAACTCTGGTGCTAATTTCAGCGCTAATTCCAGTGGAAATGTCGACACAAAATCCAGTGCCAAACTAGCCATGCCAGTTTACGCCGAATTTAACACCAGCCAAATTGTTCAATTCATGGCTCAAAATACACTAAAATCTGGCGCAAAAGTCGGTGCTAATTGCCTGTTGTGTTGTTGTGTCTTGTAGGGTATAGAGAACTATATACCAACTCTTATATATAGACCAAGCAAAACCAATAAACCATTTAATTGGTTTCCAAAACCATGGTCCAAACCAATGAATTCAATTTAGGTAGTCATATTGGTCTCATCAAATCTCAATGCCCCTTATGATGAGTCCACCTTCTCGGAATATCATGTAAAACTTAATATCAAATATTCCACTTACCAAATTTGAACCCTCCAATTTGACCCATTTCAAACCTTTTAGAAGATGATCTGATGCATTTCATCATTATTAGTCAAATGCCTCTTTCATATATTTCCATGACCACTTTGTAAATTCCTCATATTTATGCTTATATGTCAAATTATTTTACACATCTTACAATTTCATAAATACTCTTACATGTCTTACATGGTATATATGTTCTTACCAACATCATAATAAAAATATCAAATGACATAACATGTTATCCAAAAATTATTAAGATTCTTCATAAGTGAAGCACCATTTTCCATGTAACCACATATTTACAACATATTAAAAATATTAAATAAATACTATACTTTCCCAATTTAGAAAATACATAACACCTAATTTCCTAACAATTATTCACACTAGATTAAGTTTTTTTTTAAGTTATTTTCTTCTCAATCCTATACAGCCTTCAATGTTCTCACATCTTTTCTTATACCTTATATCTAACTCAATAAAATGAATTGGCAAGCTAAGCCATGTGAGTCGTTATAAAAGAGAGGACATCACTACTAGTCATGCTCTATCATAATCCAAGGTGGCCTATAGCGTTGTCACCTTTCCTATAATGTTATCATGAATCAACTAGAACCATCTATCTAATGTCATATCTAGACTTGTGATATCACTAATAACTCTACTATGTGCATATTCAATCCAATTAATTAAATGAGGATTCTTGCCAGCAATTGAATTAAAGGATTGAATGAATATGGATTTCAAACAAGTGAAAAGTATGTCCAATTTATATAGAACAAAACTACAAGTAACCACTGTATACTTAAGTATTATTGGTCCAAGAGCAAACATGGAATCGACCACTATCACTACTTATAGACCCAATTCTTGCTCAAATAAAATACAATAAAATAATGATTTCTTCCATGATAAAATAATAGTTTTTAGAAAATTATTAAATATTTATTTTGCAATATTTATTAGAATTTTTTAATTTGTATGTCATTTGCATAATAAAGTTTTAGAAAAATCTTCATAATTTCAAGACGCTTCAATATATAATCATTTTTACAAATTGAATGAAAGTATTTATCTAACATTCTATGTTAGTTGCCTCTATCCTCCCCTTAAATTCTATGGCTTTCCACCCAAACAAATCTAATTTTATGGTTAAAATAGAACAACCCAATATTTAGTTAATAAGTTATATTTAGTGGTTTATCATAAATTTTAATGTCACAAGATATGAATGCTAGTAGTTTTTCTTTTGAACTCTCTCTCTCTCTCTTCATATTCTTTGTGTGGAAGACCCCACACACCCGCATGGGTTCAGCACCGCATTCAATGCTACTTGATAAAATCATTCGACCATAACTTCTGTGCAGTTACAGCTGACGGAACCTGAGTCCACAGACTAGTAGCACTTGTGTAAGCCTCCATTATGAAATCTGCTCCCTAGCGAATTGCTTGGCATCATGTTCAGTTGTTTTGCCTAGATAACTGAGGTCAAATGATCTTATAAATGACGAATAAAGTGTTTTGGATCCAAGTTTTGATATTGTAAGTCTCCGATCTGCTGATAAAGATTACTAAATGCAATATGAAAATGTCTAACTTTGGTGTTATGTCTGTGTCACAGGGTTTCCCTTCTTTAAAAATAAATAGAAGTGCCCTGCATACTAATCCTGAATCTCTGTATGACGGTTATGAAAGAGGTTATCTGTCTGTGTGCACAAGTAAGAGGTTGACGTGCAAAAAATGCATACATGGGAAATATGCTTTTACTGCAGAAAAGTGAGAACCCGCCTTATGAATAGAAAACGCTTTTAGATTATGAAACTGTATAAATGTTATACTTATTTGGTGCAGTTCCGTGTGTAAGAACTTATCACTGAATGGGTCCCACACATTCATCTGTCAACCGTCATCTTATTCACATGAATTGCATGATCCCCCTCATACCCATCATTTCTGTCTGTATTCGATATTCTGCATTTTCTATATAACATTTCTTGGTGGAAGGAATGTATGAGTATTGGCACTTCTGAAACAATGTTTACTCTTTCTTTTGCTAGGTTGGTGTTGGTCTTTGCAGGCTTAATTAGTGCACATGAGCTTGCAGCAGCTGCCATTCATGAAACTGTGGAAGCAATTGACTACCAAGATGCATTGGAAAAGGCTATTCTTTTCTTTGAAGGACAGCGCTCTGGAAAGCTCCCTTCAAATCAACGAGTTAAATGGAGGGGAGACTCTGCTCTTGCAGATGGCAGCCTTGGAAATGTAATCTCCAAAATGCATATAACAACAAATTTTAAATCAACGTGTTAAATGAATTGTTTTTTGATTTGATTTAGTAAGTTTTTTCTCTCAATGTTTTGTATCGAATTCTATAATTTATCATCAGAAATCAGAAAGCAAGAAAAGAGAAATGATAACTTTTCATTCCTGACAATGAATCATGCAGTTTGATCCAAAGCATGAAGATGGATCGTGGTTGAAGAAAAACATGTAGGAAAGGTTATTTTTCCTCTCTTGCTTTCTGATTGCTGACAGAAGATCATGGAATTTGATCTTAAAAGTGGATGAAAGACTCACACAATTAAATCCAGAAACAATTCATGTTAACTTGTTTATTTCAATTGAATTGTTTAGTTTGTCAGACTCAGCTTTTTTTGATGTGATAACACTGAGTATTACGTAATGGTTTCTCATATTTTTTATTCCTTTCTACACTTTTACACATTGAGTGGTTGCACAGCAAAGTTTTGAGTTAAGAACATCTTGATGACTGCTCTGTCTGTTGTGAAATCATGGTGCAGATGGATTTGAGTGGTGGTTACTATGATGCAGGAGATAATGTGAAATTTGTATGGCCCATGTCCTTTACAGTCACCATGCTTTCTTGGGCAGCAGTTCACAATAGACCTCAGTTATCTCAAGCAGAGCAACTGAACAACATGCTTCAAGCAATTCGCTGGGGAACAGATTTCATAATGAAGGCTCACACAAGTCCTACCACACTATGGACTCAGGTTCGTTATCAGCTGTAACTGCTCACATTCTTATAGCGCTGCTAATTGTAAATGTGTAATTGAATTTAATCAAATAAAGGGTTAAGATTACAGTTCTATTTAAATATAGAATTGTTCAGCCGTTAAGCAATCAATGATAATTATTCTATTTTTATTAGATTAATAAAAATTCACCTTTAACGGTTAGGACGGTTTGATGTTTAATAATAGAAAAGATTATATTAGTAAGATGTTCAACAGCTTACATCTGTTGTGCTCAATACCTGCTTAAAGCTAGCCCACAGTCCATATCGTTATTGTTTTTTCTTTATGGATTATTATGGTATGGTTAAAACAACACGTTTTAAACTTTGATTTGATTAGGTGGTTTATTTCAATTCAATCTAAAAGGTGGGTCTTATTGAAAAAGTCAGTAAACCACCTGATCTTACCCCATTTTCACTAACACTCCATTAATTTTGCCTTTTATATATTTGCAAGCAGGTGGGTGATGGGAACAATGATCATGGATGTTGGGAGCGACCAGAGGACATGGACACAACACGCACATTATACAAGATCAGCTCATCTTCTCCTGGATCAGAAGTGGCTGCAGATGCTTCTGCAGCTCTGTCATCTGCAGCCATTGTTTGGAGAAACTATAACTCTTCCTACGCAGCAAAATTACTTAATTTTTCTCAATCTGTGAGTGTAAATTTCAAACAAGATTGTTTGAACATACGCTGTTTACAACTATTCATAAAATTGGCCTCATATAAGAGCTTGTGTTATTCCATTGCAGCTCTTCAACTTTGCCAATGAATACCGGGGATCCTATTCAGCTTCTTGCCCTTTCTATTGTTCCTACTCAGGCTACAACGTATGTATTAGTGTGCAGCTATTGAAATCTGCAGTTCAAACTGTAAAGAAAACCATGTTGAATGTGAATGTAATTAGATGTAATATATGTTGAGCAGGACGAACTGCTGTGGGCGGCAGCATGGCTTTACAAAGCGACAAATGATCAAACCTATTTAAAATTTGTTGTGGATAACCAAGGGTGGAGTCAGACAATGTCTGAATTTAGTTGGGATAACAAATTTGCAGGTGCCCAGTTGCTCTTGGCACAGGTAATCAACTCATATCAATTGGCTCTGTTTATTTCCCATAGTCATTGATTTGTTATCCTGACGAATGTTATTCAATAACACACAAGCTTCTGTAACAGGAATTTTTATCTGGTAAGAAATCCTTGGAGAAATATAAAACCGACGCAGACTCGTTCATATGTGCCTTACTGCCAACAAGTCCTACAAAACAAATTACAACTACTCCAGGTAATGCAATAGATGGTATAAACAAAAAAAGTTCATGTATGACGTGAGGAAATCAAAATAGAGACCACTTCCTTAAACTATACTATTCAAATAACCAACTAAAAGCCAGCCTTTTAGTTCTGGAATTAAATATCACACCATATTTGCAATCAAATAGTAATAATCTATTACATTGTCATCGCTGGAGTATAGAATTTTTTAGATTTTCATCACTCTGGAGTATAGGTTTTTTAGATTTTTTTAATTAAAAAGCATATTAAAAATAAGAATAACATATTTTTACCTTTTTATGTCCGTATACAGTTAAGTACTTTCTTACTACAATCGTAAGCAATGTTTAAGGTGAGTGCCTTTCAGCATGCCCTTTTCTTCAATTTTTTTTAATATTTGTTCTTCTTTGTGGTATATAAATAGTACAAGTCTTGTTATATTATAGGTTAGGATCTGATAGTTGAGGATTTTAATTTTGTATCTGTCAAAATCATGTGACAATTTAGAATCATTCTAAATGTTTTAGAGTAGTTTATTTGGTAAGACCTCTGTTTATAACTAAGATTTGAGGTCCATATTATCAAATATGATGTCATAGTAATATGTTTTTTATTAAAGTGTTTAAAAGAACCAAAACAAAGATAGACAAATAGTTGTGTATTAATTCATATTTTGTTTGTGGCTGATGTGACATCACATTATTTGTTGTTTCTTAGATCTGAAGAATAAGATCATTCAATTACCAATATTCATAACCAATACTAATAACTTCAAAATTACAACTATTAATCTTATACTAAACTAAGAAAATATTAGATTTTAAATCAACAAATACTAAAACCAACTTTATTCAATTTCTCTCCAATGATAGAGAGCAGAACCTGTAAGGCACATTTTTTAAAGCTTTTTTAAATAGTTTTTAATGTTTCCATTCAGAATACACACAAGTTTTCGACAATTGGACGTAATTTAAAGTTTTTTTAAAGAGTTTTTAATGTTCTCTCCAGTAAGGCACATTTACCCAGGAATCGAAATGGAATGTGCAGGGGGTCTTCTATTCATAAGAGATAGCAGCAATTTACAGTATGTAAACAGCGCTACATTTGCAATGCTAGTATATTCCAACATTATCAAAGCTGCAAAGGTCTCTTCCATATCCTGTGGTGGTGTGTCATTCAAATCTTCTGACATTCGACGTTTTGCTAAAAGCCAGGTTCATTATACATAGACTTCTGACTCATTCCGTATTCCATCTGAAGTTAGAATTTGGAATTCTAATTTGTAATTTAATCTTCCATCCTAGTGAATGAATGATTGTAGGGTGAAGCACCTTTTTTCTAAGAAATAGATGTTAATTATTTTTCCTTACATTTCTATACCAGGTTGATTACATCCTAGGTAAGAACCCATTGAATATGTCCTACATGGTAGGTGTGGGAAGCAAATACCCACAAGAGCTTCACCACAGAGGGGCCTCCATTCCATCAATCCATGTGATGCCCAACAAGGTAGATTGCAACGGGGGATTCTCAGATTGGTACAACAAAGATTCAGCCAATCCCAATGTGCACATAGGTGCAGTTGTAGGAGGACCAAGTTCAGATGATAATTTCAGTGACAAGAGATCAGATTATAGCCATTTGGAGCCAACCACATACATTAATGCGCCTTTCGTTGGATCCCTCGCTGCCATGCTCCCACGCCGTCTACATCTTAATGCCCACCATCAGAATGCGTATGTAGCTCATCATACTTGACTCTACTTACACCTTATGAAGCTCAATAGCTATAAAATAAATTTAACTTTCAGAATTATGTTAATGTACCACACGTTTTATTTATGTCTATATCACTGTAATGATGACCTCTGCCTTGCGCAGAGGCTCATGAGATGGGCATTATCTATTGGGTGATGTCTATTAGGTATCAAGATGTACATTTGACGTCTATTCAGATATCAAGATGTATTTTTATTTTTAATTAATTACTAATATGATCAAAGATACACTCTGATATCTAGATAGACAATACATACCCACTGAAAGTGGTCACAGGGTTCTTCCTAATCAATGATGTCATGATGTCATAATATTTTGAAGCTCCATTATTACTGATTATGTTTTAATAAAATAAATAAAATTTAAGTTCATCACCCTTGAATTATTTATGGGAAATTTGTTATTTTTAAGCAGAAAGTCTTTATGCATGTCAACGGATTTTGATAGATTATCAGAAAGTTTTGAGCATTAATTGAGAGCAAGGAGCATTGCATTATTGGTTACTATACACTCAAAGCAATTTGGTAAACTAAAAACATATCAAACTCATATAGTTCATGAAAAGATAATTAACTCCATTTTCCCCAAAAATTTGTCTAATGTAGCAATCAATCTTCTTCATGTAGGATTCACATGTTTGTAGAATTGATAAGAAATATTTTAAGCTAAAGCCAAATAGATAAAAAATTCATTCAAGTTGATGGCTCGCACAATTAGTAAATGAGATTTCCATGCTAATTGATAGTATTATGTTTTTTAACTGATGGTGTTATGCTATTTTTGGTTCACATTTGTTATATAGCATTACATCATCTTAATTTTTGTGAGGTTTTTTTAGTAGATGGATTGAAATTTAGATTTTTCAACTTCAATTTTATTAGTATTTTAGATTATATTTTATAATTTAATATATGATAAGAAAAAAAATTATAAAAAGATCATAATATTAGTTTAATATAAAATGACAAAAAAATATTTAAGAAATATAAAACTTAGAGAAAGGGGTTAGAAAAATATATATAGAAAACTTAAATTTCAAACCTTGATGAAATGAGAAGTTTTATTCTCAAATCAAGCTATAATGGGTTATCTTGAAACGGTCAGGCTTAGCCGGCACACTCTAAGGGTACACTCCCTTAGGTGGCCTAGCCTGTGGGTCCCATGAAGTGACATTTATGTTCTCTATCATTTCCACATTTCTATTTTCGCGGGATTTCGTCCCGTAAACATTCTTAATTATTTTCTTTTCGGTAGTAATTCGTTTTACTCCCACATTCTCAGGGGATTAAATATGGTGGAATAAACTACTATGAATACCCCATATGAAGGAAAATTGAAGCACAGGATTTTAACAAGAAAACTATTATTTAAGCTTATCCTAAAATTGCATTTATTCATTATTCTTAAGAGACAAATTAGGTGTAAGGGTAGTTTAATTAGAGCGAATAATTATGTTTTACTACCTTCTTTATTAAAGTATGTAATAAAGCTTATATTGTAATTTAAAATATTTATTATTTATTAATAAATATATAATGAAGGATTAGTTATAATAATGTTAATATAAATTTTTTTAATTATAAAATAAAATAGATATAAATATAATCTATATTTATTTAAAAAATAATAGTAATTAAAAAAAATTAAATAAATGAAAAAATATAATATAATTTTTAAGTAAATAAAAAAATTAATAATTTTTAAATAGTTTTAATTTTTTAAACATTTAATTGTGTTTAAATTTTTATATATGATCATGATATATAAAATAGTTCTTAAATAAATAACACGAAAACATGTATAAATGGAAGCACAAGCATAAATTTATTTTTCGACAATGTTTTGGTACATATGTATTTTGATAAATGTCATATTCTAATGTAAATTTAGACACATTTACATAGATTTTACCTCACTTTTATCTACACAGCATCTCACTTAATGTTCTCATACATTTGATCTATCCTTCTAATTATCCATAATAATATATGCATTGATTCTCAAACTCAATGTTTATCATGATCTATTACATCTATCTAATCCTAGGTCAAGTCCATAATCATAGGGTGATCCGCATAAGAATGAACTCAACTTGGCTAAATTCAAATTGGCCTATTTCCCCCTTTTTCCTTTCTCACCTAAAGTTGTATGTGTGTGGGTGCTTATGTAAATTATTATGTATTGGTATTAAAAGATTTGTTTCCATTCATTTCAAACAACACACACATTCAATTATCTCTCATTCTAGGAGGATTTACAAGGTCAATGAATAATAATGCATTTAGATTTTTTGCTTAAAAAGGAGTGACAAGTCTAATTTCTAACTAAATTATCTATTGCAATTCATTAAATTAACATCCTTAATTGGCTTGGCATAACAAAAAATAATGATATTTCATCAATTTGGAGAATTTTTTCAAAAGATAAATGGTTAAAAGGGAAAACTAGAACAATATAACAATGTATATGAAAGAGAAGTTTTGAAACAAATTTGCAAAAGGTTTCTTAAATGTAAATATATAGGGGAGAGGGGCCTATAGTGGAGCGGGATCCATAGTTCAGTAGTCATTAGTGGGACCATAGTGGAGCACCTTAATATCCAATTACAAAACACTTTTTATCCATAAAGTACACAAACTGAAAAATCATGCACGATGCCACATCAGCACACCAATAAAACATGACTTAGTGCACCACTATCGGTCTCACTTTTTTTTGGGCCTTTTTGGATACCTCAACAAAAAACATGTTGATGTGGCATCATATTTGATGATGTGGCCCTAAAACAAAATATAGAAGCATGTGAGTTGCCAAATAAACTATTGCAAAAAATTGGGAGTGATTTGAAATTTCCACATAGGATTTTAAGAAATGTGAAGTTAGGGTTCTCCACTATGGGACCCTCTCCCCTACATGTTTTTTAATTAATGGGTCCATTATCTTGTTCAAAAATAAAATTAAACAATTTTAAAATATGATTAATGTGTATTATTTCATCATGCATTTATATATCTATTGAGCATGTATTTTCATGTCCTCTTTTTATAAGTTCGCTTTTTTGTGTCTTTTTTACATAGCTTCTTTATATAAATCTAGTTTGATGTGATCTCTTAAGTTTTCTATTATATTTTCAATACACTCGAAGTCATCAATATATACTTCTTAATTAACATTTTTCATCAAAATCATTTTTCCTCAATGTATGCATGGCTAAATTATTAAAATAAATTAAATTGTACATTATTGAAGTATTCAATTTACAAATCACACAAGTTTTGCAAGTCAAACTATGATATTCTTTGTAATTGAAGGGATAAAAGTGTATATTATAGAACTTACACCTTTTTCTATACCATTTTTCACATACATCATAAATACTCAGTGATCCATTTAGTGCACAACACCCATTAGTAATCTACCATTATAAACCACCTCAATATTTTCCATTGCACAATCCAAAAAATTTAGCCTCCTTGGACTAGATTGTTTTGTGGGATATTGTCTACCAACTTTAAATTCACCTTTTTCTTCCCCAAAAGTCAAACCTTTCACAAAATATTCATAAGCATATTGGATCTCATGCCATATATTTCCAATTAATGACCATGGACATGTATTTAAGGAAATTTCTTATGACACATCAATCCATCTACCAATGAATCAATCACAAAAGATAAAATATAGTTTGAAAAAGTATTCAAAAGTTAATTCTTTATACTACACTAGTCCACTAGCACGTCATATTTTTCATTTGCATACCTTATTTGGCATGTTTGTGATACCTTATTCTATTTTGTGTTCTTGAATTTCATCAATGGTAGCCAAAGAATCATCTTGGAATAAGTCCTACCATACTTCTAAGCATGACCAAAATCAAAATAAGTACAAAAGATAGAGGTAAGTAAGGTTTGCAGACTTGCATCAACAAAGGACTAAGCCACAAAGTGACCTTCAACTCTAAGATTCAATTTTTTTGTTGCACAAAATTTTTACATTCATTGCCTTTGCTTCTCCAAATTCTTCTCTTTAATGTATTGAATGGATGCTCCATGATATTTCTTCATCTATGTGTTCAATTTCTTACTTTCATAATTTTTCCTCATTCATTCCCTTTTCTTTGTATTATCAATTTCATGCTCTTCTGATGTTTTTCTTTGGTCGTTTCCTTATCATGATGTTTAATTCTAAATCAATCATGAATAATGCAAACACCACGGAAGTGTAGCAAATTTTTTTTTAAAGTGTAATTATAACATGTAATGTGAACTACACTTAATGCATACATCCTCTAAGGTGCACGACAATGCTTACATTTGAATTCCATAACTTACATAAGTAAGCTAACCATAGCATATAAAATTATACTCATGATATAAATAAGATACATTCAATAACATTAAAATCATCACATAAGAAATAAAGCACATTAAAGATTCATTCTTACATTGCATTCATTCAATATAACATTTACAAGACTCATTTCCAAAATGAGGTAGATCATACATTAAAGTTACAATTACAATGTTACAAAATTCCTCCTCGAATAAAATGAGGACTAGTACAAATACAAAGTATCCAACTGATACAAATAATTCATAAGAGAAGGAACATATCCACTTGTACACACAAGCTCTCCAATCTGGAAGATCCCGCTATCACGAACAAGAACTGGGGACCCAACGGTGTAAGGTGCACATTCCACCCAACCAAGTGGCACCCGAACGCCCACCCCCTATGCTAGGAGATAGTAAAAGGGCTACCTAGGAAAAACCAACAACCTCTAGACACAGGAAAACTCAAGACTAAACTACACAAGTACAATGCATAACATGAAGGTTACATTGTTTCTAGAGTAAAAGAATCAAGTACATCAAGTGAACATGCATACTATTGTCATAGGAGGAGTATCACACATAATTTGCTATGGGTTACCCTGGCGTAACCTTCCTAGGCTACTGGACCCCCATCTTGGGTTACCCTAGCTGCCTCTACCGGCCACCAGACCCCCATTCTAGGTTACCCTGGCTGCCTCTACCGGTCATCGAACCCCCATACAAACTAACTTTATTATTATGAGAATTACCCATTCCCTTAATTCTTTTTAGTTATCACTTGATTAAACCCTCGGTGAGTTACCCTGGCACCCCTCTGTGTGTTGGACCCCCAACTGAGAACCACTCCCCTACCAACAACACAAAAATCTAATCCACAACCAAGGATAAACACTGTGCGCATACGGATATCAAATCCCAATATAAGAGGCAGCACATCTCATTTGTAGTAACTGGGTGTTTAAACTGAATCACACATCTCATTCATAGTAACCAGGCGTTCAAACTGAACTACAACCACGTGCACTACCCAAGGTTAATCAAAGGTTGAACCACATAATACAACAACCCTCTTCATAATACAACAACATCTGGAAGACTTACATACATTACTAACCCAGATTTCCCAACTAACGTGAATAGAAGAAAAGACAACTTAAAAGCAATTCAAGAAAATAAATAAACTACCATTAGGATTTCTTAAATCCAAATTCATTTTAAGAAAACAATAATACATTGCTTAAATTAATTCAACTTAAACATAATTTCATTTTCAAACAATAAGGAAATTAAATCTAATTATTTTTTTTATTTCATAATTACATAAAAATAAAAATCAATTTCCCATTAAAATCATTTCATTTCAAATTATCCACTTTGTGCATTTTAAGAATCTAATAAAACCAAATATCTAATTAAACGAATATATTTAAATATATATAATTAAATACTTATTAATACATATAATTATATATATAGATAAATTAATTATTTAATTATTCTAAAATAAATTACAAGAACCAGTAGTGCAAATATATATATATATATATAATATACGATATATATTATAAATAATATATATTATATATAGTATATATATAACATATATATATTATATATTATTAAAATAAAAACCAAATATAAAAATTGAATCACATTTAACAAAGCCTGGGCGGACAATTTCTAGAGGCTATGCAGGTTTTACAGCTCATACATTGGTTGTGGGGCTTCCTTAGCAGCCAACCCCATGTGGGGTGTGTTGTGGAAGGCAACGTTGGCTGC
Source organism: Sequoia sempervirens (assembly GCA_007258455.2). Lineage (NCBI taxonomy): Eukaryota > Viridiplantae > Streptophyta > Pinopsida > Cupressales > Cupressaceae > Sequoia > Sequoia sempervirens. Next base: position 26,652 of record VDFB02157331.1, on the reverse strand, counting down.
TTATGAAGGCAGCGACGTTGCCTCCACAATCGCCTCCCTATGGGGGTGGCTATGGGGGCAAGCCCCCCAGCCTCCCAAATCATTTTAATTTTTTTCCTGTGTTTTCACAATTTCGCCATACAATGATTCATAGAAGATTTCATTTCTCAAGAAATTTTACCGAGGAAATTTAAAAGGGAAATATATATATATATATATATATATATTTGTGTGTGTGTGTGTATTATATAGATATATATGTATATATTGAAATCAAATTCAATTGCCCAGAAGGCAAATTTTAGTAAAATTTTCTACAGAGGAATATTTCAAATTCACTAGAGGATCATAAATCTTTCCCAACCCAAATAAAACTAATTGCGAAAACTAAACTAAACTAAAATCTTCTACAGGGAAAGATTTACAAATTAACCAAAGGTTTTCAATTTCAATCCTAGAGATTTCCCAAATCCTCTATTGTTTTCCTTTTAAATTTTCTATTATTTAAAAACAATTTCCCTATAGAAGCTTTCAACAATTTTCTACATAGAAGCTTTCAATCAATTTTCTACAAAAGCTTCTAAAAATTCACGGAAATTTTCCAAACCTTTCAAATTTACAAAATAAAATTAAAGCTTCTACAAAATTAACAAATCCTCTTGTACAGACAATCTTTCAATTTTACAAAAATAAAGCAAAGCTTCTTCATAAATACATAAACTTCTTGCATAGACAATTTTTTCCAATTTTGCAAAATCAATTAATAACAATAAAGAACCTATTTCTGGATGCTTGGGGAAATGAAGATTGAAGAAGAGCTTCGCCTGCAGATTCCTATTTTCCAAAGCTTCTACCAAAATGACCACTTCCAAAAAGAACCAAAAACTTCCCGAGAACTGCTTCCCCCAAATTTTCAACAACTATTTTCTAAAAAATAACTTTTTCCTCATTCCCATGAAATAACCTCTTTCCTCTTTCAGTTAATCCCAATATTCTCTCTGAGAAATCATTCTCAATCAAAATCTTAAATTAACTTTTCTAACACACATGTCAAATATCAAATATAACCAACTCTTAGATATTTCCTCTAAGATATTAAGCAATTTAATAATTAAAAACTCACATAATAATTTCAAATTAAATTTAATTTAAATTAATTAATTAAATTTAATTATCTTATAAAATAAATTTAATCTCAAAGATTAAATTACTTTACAAAATAAATTTAATTTAATTAATTAAATTAAATACAAAGCTTCTAATAATATTAATCAAAATTAATTAAATAATCACTAAAATCATTAAAAGCATTATTTAACATTAATTTCCACATAATAAACCTTGCAAAATAATTTAATAACAAGGAAAACAGGGACAACATGACAACTCAACAAAACCAGATAAAGACTAACGACACACTGTGAGTAGGGTTGTCGCTTGACAAGGAAAACCATGTTACTATCTCCCAATCAACTATACCGTTGGGCAATGGAAACGCTCAAACCTGTGAATCCAAGTGGAGCCGATGTCCTGTACCTGCAATCCTGCAATCAAACATATTGATAGGATGTTGTTAAGTCCCATTACTTTAGAAGATCAAATTCAATATGTCAACCAGGTAGTGTTCAAGGAAATTTGCAATAGAAGAATTCTAGATTATATCCCTTAGATTTTTTAACTTCTTATAACAACTAATATTAATTCTAACCTAAGGCCGTCTAACTATAAAATTGTAAAACAACTTATCCTAAAGAAAGCAGGAAATATTTAAACTAAAAAGCACAGAAAAACTAATTTAGAAAGCATGTCAACTAAATTAGTAAGTACAAAAACAACTAAACTAAAGAACTGATAAACTACAGAAGCCGAAAAGCTTATAAACAATCCATAAAACATCTTTCCTAACAGTAAAGATTCTAACAGTTAACAATAAGAAACTACGGAAGTGTAAGACAACAAATACTTTGAAACTTAGTCACCACAACAATAAACTCAACAATTTCTTACAGAACATCTGTTTATGCAAATAGAGTAACAGAAAAGAAAGTACTTATCTATTTAAGTTATCTTCCCTCGAGTGGCCAGCTCGCAGGCTTTTACGTTTATTCTCAACTCACATACACAATTAATTCAAGAACACTTCCACTAAACATAATTGTCATCCATAACTCACAACTCAGGAATTTCTATAGAATAATCACTTTATTCATGAGCTCATAAAATATATTAATAGCATAAGATTACTTTTGTCACTATATATTTTACTCCTGGAGATTACGTCTTTTATAGAAAAACTCTAACTAAATCCTATATTTCAGATGGTATAGATAACAATTGAAAAATTCTATAACAGATTTACGAATAACTTGTGTGTCTCTAAACCCATTACAACAGTATTAAAGAGGCTCAAGTCAAGCCATAAAATTTTTGTATTGAAAACATAATAGAAATTAAGACTTTAAAAGTAACTATATCTTTGGTCCATCATCTTAAAGTTTTGGAGCACGTTCCCAACGCACACCTTCAACCTGTTCTGGAGCACGTGCTGGCTAAATGCTTCTAATCTATCACTTGATGACTGATTATTATCCTACAAAACACTTAAAATAACCCATTAAATTTGTATTGGAAAAATACTTCAATAAATCAAAAGAAATAAAGTTTGTAAAATTTATCTTCAAAAATCAAGCAATTATTTCTCCTAAAGTTTAATTAATTGGCAGAGGATAGGAACTTTGTATATATGGAGTAAGCTTTTATTATGTTATTATGATGAGATTATTTTTACCTCATAATTTCCTCCCCTTCCTAATTTCTGGTAGGTCCTCCTACCCCTTGATTATAACCCTGTCCTCTGTTCCATTCTTCATATTTAGCACTAACATCATACATATCCCTTGTTGTTACATCAAAGTTTATAGGTGCATGATGGAAGCCTCTATGGTAAGCAACTCCCCCTTTCCATTCACTAAAAAATCTATCATCTTGATCTAAATTGACATGAAAAGCAGGCGTTGGATATAACAATAACGAAGGTCTATACCTCATCCCTATCCACTTTGTTCTGAGACCTTCCAGAATTTTGGCTAAGGCATCTACTCTTCTAAAATCCCATCTGATACTAAGGGGAGAGATCACTTCTCTTTTCTTTAGATATACTGGTAACGGAGTATATCTCTCTTCACAAGCGTGCCAGGCTTTACCAATTGATTTTTTCCCCTAGTCCATGAAATGATTATAATAGATTCGAAGACTTTCATCATATCTCCCTTTCATTTTTTCATCCAATAGGAGAGCTAAAAAGGTTTTCTTAAAAGTTGCAGGTCTACTATTGGGGGATCTCATTTGAAGACCCACATTTTTCTCTACCTGGGTATATTCTCTATTGCATTCTTTCCAATGCATTTGATTCCTCATGGTGGACAACAAAGATCTCAATTGCACTTCTCCAACAAAAAGATTAATAAAGAAATCAGTATGCTTTTCTAACAAAAGATCATGATTAAAGAATTCACAAAGCATGTCTTGATCTTCAGGATTTGATTCTGCAAATATTTTAACAAATTCTTTGTCATCAGGTTCATAAGGTTGATCACTATAAATTCTTAACAATTTCCACCTGAAATATTGTTCATTTAAAAACATTGAATATAATCTTGATGGTCTTCTACAAGATAAAAGAAATTTTTCTATCTGACATGCATCTTGTTTCCCCCTATAGGCTTTATGAAATGCTTCTTTTAATAACACCATTTCCATTTTCAATCTATTATTTTCACTCTCTGCATTCCTTAGGAAATAGCACTGCTCCATCCATTTCATTAATAATGGAGGAATCTGAATTTGGAACCATTCAGTTATTGTTGGTTCGGTCTGAACTTCCTTTGTTTCCATCTTTGGTTTACTTGTGCTTTCCTACAAATTTTGCTCTAATTCCACAATTCTACTAAGAGAAGCATTCAATTCTTCTTTTTGTCTGTTCTTTTCTTCCTCAAAAGATGAAAACATAAGCATAAAATTTTCTTTTAAATTTTGAATTTCTTTGTTTAGACCATCACTATATACCCTGTTTTCCTAATTACAATTCTGAATTTGTTTTTGCAAGTGCTAATGAATGTATCTTTGCCTTGTATCTCTAATTTCAAATCCTGTATTTCCTGATCCCTTTTGCTTATTACAGAAATGTGTACCATTATCTCTTCTTGTTGGACTTCCAAATGTTCCTTATTTTTGTGCAACTGAATTCTCAACTCTTCAATTTCTAATTTTAACTTTTCCAATTCTGCATTGGTGTTTTCATTTTCAACCATTTCAACAACCCTATTTACAATAGGAGATAAATTTCCTAAAACACTATCCTCAACCTTCGTAGAAAGTGGAGATTGTACCTTTTATGTTTTCTATTTTTCCTGGTCAAGGGCTTCTTCTTCTGACACTAAATGGAGATGTACATTTCTTCAACAAAGGTTTCTTGTTCTGAGGATTGAGGAATTTGTTCATCTATTCCCAAAGGTTTCTTCTGCTTTTTGGATTTTGACCCACTTCCTATACTTTGTATTGGAGTTTTCATAGACTTGGAGGATAGTCTTTTGCTTCTCCTTAAAGGAGGAGTATTCTGATAAGTTAGGATTGTTGGGTCATTCTGAGAAGTAAAAACTATTCTTCTTTTTCTTTTCTTAAAAGGATTACTATCTACATTTAGATTTATTATCTCAACATCTTCTGATTGGCCTGGGGTTTCAAACTCCTCATCTTTAAATTCTGACACTTCCTCACCAGGGATGGTGGGAATTTGGGTTTCAAGAGCCTTAGGTTCCTCGGGGGAAGTTTCTCTGGAAGGTGAAGTAACTTGTTTTGAAGATTCTCCTAGTTCTAATTTCCTTCCTGGCATAGGCTTGTAAAACTTCCCCCAAAAAAATTCCAATTGCTTCCAGGTTTGTTACGAAAATGATATTTGCAAATCAATTGAATTAACTCATGATGCTTTAATGGCCCTGAACTAGTTTTATATCTTTCTATTGAAGAATTAACATAATCATTCAAAAAGTTAGGCAAATTAACCCTAAGAGTAGGGTTTTCTTTCCCATGCCACAAATCTATTAACATGCAGAATGCAGGTCCTACAACAGTAGTAAGTTGGCCTTCACAAGTAAAATACTTAATAATCCATGCAACTGTAGTACCCCAGGGTTCTAATATGGAAGTCCATTGAAACCCCTTATTTTGTCCCTTAGTACTAATAACTACCATGGGTTGAGGGTCCCCTTGTCTAAGAAACAATTATGATAATTTCCGATATGTTATTTGTGTTGTAACTTTTGATATTCTAATGCTAGAATTTTCTAACCCTAAAAGAGAAGAGATAATTTTTGGACTCACCTTAAAGTGCTTTCCATGAAGTATCAATTGACCATTAGAATAATTTTTTGCAAATGCATTCACCAGCTTTTCATTGTACCCCTCAAATTTTTTGATAAAATCCAACCAACCCACTTCCTCAAACAACCCGGAAATGTTACTTAACCCCAACAATTTCTCTGCAAAAGCCGGCTTGGATTTCTTCTTTGTACCGACCATTTTTTATCTGTTTTTCTACCACCCTGCTAAAAATTTCAATGGTGCAAGGAATTTGTATATAGTTACTTTTGAAAATATAATCAACCTATGATTATTTATTTTTCTTTATCTAGAGCTTACTGTCTAATAATACCAATTTGCATGGAGGGCCGCAAAAAGGGTGTCGTACTTAGCAATTAATTGCCAAGTGGCTCAAGTTACTAAATCAAGGAGGGATACTTGTGCCAATTAATCATACCTTATTCAAAAATAACTACTTATTTAAAGCAAGAGTTTGTACTTACTTGTACATTCCATGATCGTTTGAAGATCTCGTACCTTTACTAATTTGATAGGATGATGCAATGGTATTGGCTGAGATGAAGGCTTGTTTATTATGACATGAGTGAGAAAGCTTGTGAATGATGAAGTCATTACTACAACAGACTAAATTATGGTGGCTTTTATTTATTATTGCGAAAAAAATTTTAAGAAAAAGAAGGCATGTGTACCGATGCATGCTAATCAAAGCATCTAGGAAAATTGAAACTGTATGGAAAGAAGCGGCGAAAATAAAAAATAGAAAAGTTTTGGAGCATGCAAAGAAGCACGTGCTTGAAACTAGCAGGTAAGTTATGGAGCAAGCAAAGAAGCATTCGCTCGAAACTAGTAGGTAAGTTCCAAAGCAAGCAAAAGGCATGCATTCGAAACAAAGAAGGTGAAAATTTATGGAGCATTGTCAAAAGATGCAGCTAGAATGATGACCAACTAAAAATTCTGGAGCATCATTGAAAGATGCAACCAGGGCAGCAAAAAAATGAAGATTTTGAAGCATCGTCGAAAGATGCAGCCAAAGCAGCAATTGAATGAAGATTCTAGAGCATCATCGAAAGATGCAGCCAAAGCAGCAACTAAATGAAGATTCTGGAGCATTGTCGAAAGATGCAGCCGGAGTAGCAACCGAATGAAGATTCTAGAGCATCGTCGAAAGATGCAGCCAGAAAGAAGAAAGATGGTGGAAACAAATGAACTCGAACTTCAGGAGCTTAAATTATTCTGCAAAATAATCTTCTAACATAATAAGCTAAGGTGCAAGTTTCGAAGCATCGCACGTCAGGAGTAGCAAGTTTCGGAGCATCAAGCACTTAGTCCGTCAAGTTCTAGAGCATTGCAAAAAGATGCTCCAAAAGTTGCTTCTTCCTTTGTAAGAAGTCCTGCAAAATAAAAGCACATGTAGTTAAGTCCAAAAATAAAATTAATGAAAAAATGCTTTGAAAACAAACTGGTATACATGTCTTTTTATTACAATTTTCATTTGATTTTTTTTTCTATATTAACATGTTTTATTAAGTCAAAAGGACTCTGCCCTAGCAGAGTTAATACATTGAATCTCACCCTGCATTTCTACCAATTGTGTAAATTCTTCCTTATTAAGAGGCTTATGGTAGATACGAAGGCGATGACCATTAGCTAAGAGGGTTCGTAAATCACCATCAATGGGTTTTAGCTTAACTGTGTCATTTGAGAAGACTTCAAAATTTTCATATGGCCCCAACCAATGAGTCCTGAGTTTCCCTTTATGATTTTTATATCTTGAATCGAATAGCAAAGCCCAATCACTGCTATGGAACTCTCTCTCCTTAATGTGTTTGTCATGCCAAACTTTCCGCTGGTGTTGAACTAGTTCAGTTTGATGAACGCCATCTAAACGAAGCTCATCCAACTCACTTAACTGTAAAACTCATTCTATTTGAGCTTGTTTCAAATCTAAACCCAGGTCCATAGTTGTTCATAGAGTTTGACGTTCAAACTCAATGGGGAGAAGAGGTTTCTTCCCAAAAAAAAGCTCATAGGGGCTGAATCCAGTTGTGGATTTCCATGTTGTATTGTACGCCCAAACAGCTTCAAGCAATTTCCTAGCCCAATCTCTTCTTACTGAAGAAACCGTTTTGTTCAATATGTTTTCTAACTCCCTATTAGTCACCTCTACTTGACCATTTGCTTGAGGGTGATATGGGGATGACTTCTTATGACTTACCTTAAAATGGTTTGTAAATGCTAGGAGAACTTTGGACATGAATTGGGGTCCCTGATCTATAACGATGGTTCGAGGGGCTCCAAATCTAAGAAAAAATTATTATAGAGAAATTTAGTGACCTCTTCTCTGGAAAATTATAAAGCTTGAACTTCTTCCCATTTCATCAGATAGTCAGTGCAAAATAATATGTATTCTTTCCCTTGAGAGGAAGGATCTATGGGCCTAATAATATTTAATCCCAATTTTTCAAATGGTTCTAGGGCTACCTGAGGCTGCAAAGGCATTTCTATAGAATCAGTTGATCTTCCTACCCTTTGACATTCATCACAATAACGCACATAGTTTTTAACATCTTTATGCATTGAGGGCCAATAATATCCAGCACCTAAAATTTTATGCGAATTTCTTTTTGCAAAATAATGACCCCCAGAAGGATCATCGTGACAAGCCCTCAGGATACTATAAGTTTCATCGGCCCTGGCACATCTTCTCAAAACCATATCAGGTCTATGCAACGGAATAAAATCCCATTAATCCATTTAAATGGAGCACTCTCTCGAATAAGTCGCTTCTTTTGTTTTAGTGTAAACCCTGGAGGTATTTCAGAGGCAGCTAAGTAGTTTGCAATATCATCAAACCAAGGGGTCTTTATGAAGATAGCAAACATATTTTCATCTGGAAACTCATCTTGCACAGGTGCTCTGTCACTATCTTCTTGTTTGATTTGAGACAAAAAGTATGCTACTTCATTAAATCTCCCTAGCTTGTCAAGTATTGTCACATTGAACTCCTGAAGAAGTAATAACCATCTCATTATTCAACCATTAACTACAGGTTTCTTCATTAAATATTTTACAGCTGAGTGATCTGTATAAACTGTAACTTTATACCCTATAATATAATGGCAAAACTTTTTAATGGCATGAACCATAGCCAAGAATTCTTTTTATGTTGGCGTATAATCCCTTTCAGTAGATGTCAAGCTTTTACTAATGAAATATATGGCATATTTACCCCCATCCTCATCTTCTTGCCCTAATACTACACCAATTGCATTGTCTGAAGCATCAGCATAAATGTGGAAGGGAAGACTACAATTTGACCCACACAATACGAGAGCAGAGACAAGTTTCTCCTTTATCATTTCAAATGATTTTTGACACTCAGATGTCCAATTAAACTCCACATCTTTTTGGAGAATAGAAAACATAGGAACTGCTATCTTACTAAAGCTTTCTATAAACCTTCTATAGTATCCAACATGCCCTAGAAAACTTTGAACATATGTTTGTGTTTGAGGAACAGTCAATTGTTGAATTACTTCAATTTTCTTGGGATCAAAATTTATCCCTTTAGAAGAGATATGATGACCTAAGACGATTCCTTGTTCCACCATTATTAAACACTTTTCGTGGCTAAGAGACAATCGATTATCCTCACAAACTTGTAAAACCCTATCCAGGTTTTGAAGGGCTTCTTCATAGGTTGACCCATAGACTATGAAATCATCCATATAGACCTCTACACAGTCATTGACAAGTGCTGTAAATATAGCCAAAATGGCCCTTTGAAAAGTTGTCGGAGCATTACAAAGCCCAAAAGGAAATACTCAGTATGCAAATATGCCCCAACGACAAGTAAACGTTGTCTTATCTTGGTCTTCTAGTGCCACCTAAATTTGATTGTAACCACTAAATCCATCTAAAAAGGAGAAATATTTCCTCCCAACCAAGTTGTCCAAAACTTGGTCAACAAATGGTAAGGGAAAATAATCTCTAAAAGTGGCTTTATTGAGTTCTGTATAGTCTACATAGATTCTCCATTTCCCATTTTTCTTTTGTACAACAACCATAGGTGAAACCCACTTACTATGAGAGATGGGATAAATAAATCCTGCACAGAGGAGTTTCTCAATTTCAATTTTAACAAGATCCTTCAACGCGGGATTGAGTCTCCTCTATGCCTGGCGTATAGGTCTTATATTATGATCAGTATAAATATGATGTGTACAAACACTCGGGTGGATTCCCCTCATGCCTGTATAGTCCCAAGAAAAAGCTTTAGACCTTCTTACCACCACATTGAATAGTTTATCCTCTTGTATTTATGTCAGCCAACTATTAACGTTTAAAATTTTTCCCGGTAGAAGCATAATTGTTTTTGTTCCTGGATAGACTGAGGTGACAGTATGTATTGGTCATAACAAGGTGTTAAGAAGACAACTATGAGGTATAAGTCAGTGAAATCTTGTAATATCCTCAAAGAAATGGCTCGTTCTAGGAATCATATTAGCCAAAGGACAAGGCATTCCCATGGTAACATAATTTTGTTCCATCCCGCTTATATCAATCGGTTGTCCAAAAATTTCTGGTACATCCACCATTTCCTCTTCACTTGATTTTGTAGCAAGGTGTGCCACATCATTTACTAACTCATCCTCTAATTCCTCTCCATGTTGTTTAATCACTACCATGGCCAAGGAGGCCAAACTGTCTTGACCATTAGATTATCCTGGCTCATCAACCCAAACTTTATTATGTTCAGTGGATTTAGCAGGAGGATATAAAAATAAATGTTTACTATCTGGACCATGTGAAATGGTCATTCCTCCATCTCTGCAATCAATTTTAGCCGTGACAGTAGCCAACCATTGTCTTCCAAGAATTATTGGATGGCTATCTTTGGGCGTAAGCGATTGTATTATCTAGAAATCAACTGGATATTCCCATCCATCAACTTTGACAAGAACATTTTTGATAACACCCTTTGGAACGGCTATAGACTGGTTTTCCATCTGTAAGACTATAGTTGTGGGACATAAATCAGTAAGACTTAATTTTTCCATCACATCCACAGTCATTATGTTAATAGCTTCTCCTGAGTCCACTAATGCATTAGGTATTGCTACTTCATTAATTGTAACGGTTATCAGTGGACTCCCAGGATCATCATATATTGGAGCAGCAGTCTTTCTAGACAAAAAGTCAGCTAAATAGCCATCGATTTGCACAGTATTTATTTTCTTTGATTTCCTTCCTGGGGTTTTAATACACAGTTGTTTGATCAACTGATTCAACTCAAGAATTTCCTTTATTGCTTGCAGCAAAGGTACCTCTATTTGTAGTTGTTTTATTTCCTAAATTAATGCAGTCGTAGAGGTCAAAGACACTTCCAGAGTATCCTTTTGAATTGTCAATTTCAAATGCTCCAGAAATGGTACCTAAGTTTTCTCTTTTAGAGGGGTATCCTTACTAAATTTAGTCAGAGACTGACCTTCCCCTTCTTGAGGTAAGTCAGCTACTCCTACTGCTGAAGGAAGCCCCTTATTATTAGCAGGCGCAGTATGGTTAGATGGAATATTATTCTCAAGATTTTGAGAAATGAGTTCATCCACTACTTCTTCAATTGTGGGCGATTGAAGTGTTCGGCCAAAATGTAACTGAACATTTACACAATGAATTACATTAAGTGTTGTGACATTATCTTGTTCAGTACTATATACTGGAGTATTATTTCAATTGTTCTTAGGATTGGGAAGTGGTTGCTCCAGAAGTGGAGGTTGATTTATCTGCTCACTCTATGGAGGATTCTGAGGTGGCAGTAACAGATTGTGTTGTTGATTCCTCCTAGGACCAGTATAAAATTGATTTTGTCCTTGATTCCATTGTGGAGAAGTATGTTGTGGGTACCATTGTTGTTGTGGTTGGGTTGGCCATTGCTGAGTTCCCCAAGATTAATTTTCCCATTCAGGAGGTCCCCAATAAGGAGTCCCCCAATTAGGTTGTGAAGGTAAGGGTTGATTCCAAGATGGAGTCCAATGATTACTAGCCCAATTATTTTATGGTCTCCAAGAAAGATTGGAATTCTGCCCATAAGAAAAATTACCTCCTTGTCATTGATTTAGCACGTTTATTTCTTCTTCAACCTAAACAGTTTTTTTCTTAGTGTTCTTAAGATCAGTAACAAGCTCACACTGATTGGTAGGATGGTTTTTCTCACAAAGCTGAAAAACATTGATCTTTTCTAAAGGACACTCACGTAAAAGGTGTTTATTTCGACACCTAGGACAATAGATTGACAAAGTCTCAAAGTTACGTGTCTTTGCTTGTATACCATCCAATGTAGTGTTCAATTGAACAAGTATATCTATTTTGAGATTTTCTATTTCTTCTCGAAGCTTGCCTATTTTGTTAGTCCCTCTAAAAAGATTAGTTTTTCGGATTCCTCCTCGAGTACGTGAGAAATTCTGACATAAATCTCATATGTCTTCAAGCGCTAACTGCAACACGTCACCTTTTCCCATCAGATCAAGACTTCTTCTTACATCATCATTGAGTCCCTTAAGAAATATAGTCTTGAGAATCTCAATAATAATAGTCGTTTCTCCACAGCATTTAGACAAGAAAAGAAACCTATCAAGATAGTCCTCTAGGCTCTCATCCTCATTCTTCCTAAGTTTAAATAGATCTTCCTTACAATCACTTACCCTACAGTAACTCTGATATTTATGCAAGAAAATTGTCTCCATTTCCACCCAAGACGTTATACTTCCAACTGGTAGTCCCATAAACCAATGCATGGCTGAATCGTTCAAAGAAGAAGGAAACAACTTCAGTTTCTGGTTATCATTTTTACAGTCATAGGTTTGACAAAGTACCTTAAACTCAAAAAGAAATTGGTCTGGATCTTCCAAGGACAAGCCACGAAAGGTTGGAAGAAAGGCTGGAGAAATGTTTTTCATCGTGGTATCATCATCTGCATCTAGAGTAATAGGATACGTGAACGTTCGAGGTGGTGGAAGATCATTATTATGGTTAGCATCATTCTGGTTAGCTTCAGCCCTACGATCTCCCATAATGTTCAGAGGAATACATTCCTCAAGAATAACTTCTTCGATAGTGGGTTGTTCTACTGGATCATCCTCTGGAAAATAATCGAAAGCCTCTGGTGGATTAGGCTCAAGTAGGTCGTCAATGGAGTGGTCTTCTGAGCCTTGGGCCTCCCTATGTATAATTGGAACGTATTTTGGGGGGGTCTTTGGTATAAATCGTCAGTGAGGGCCTCTTTTCCTGACCATGCAGAAAGGGAATCCAAAGATAATATTTTTTGCCTAAAAGAGGTATTCGAGGCGTCTTCTATTAACACTCAAGAAAGAAAGCTAAGCAGTCCCCAGCAACGGCACCAAAAAGTGATAGGATGTCGTTAAGTCCCATTACTTTAGAAGATAAAATTCAATATGTCAACCAGGTAGTGTTCAAGGCAATTTGCAATAGAAGAAGTCTGGATTATCTCCCTTAGATTTTTTAACTTCTTATAACAACTAATATTAATTCTAACCTAAGGTCGTCTAACTATAAAACTGTAAAACAACCCATCCTAAAGAAAGCAAAAAATATTAAAACTAAAAATCATAGAAAAACTAATTTAGAAAGCATGTCAACTAAATTAGTAAGTACAAAAACAACTAAACTAAAGAACTGATAAACTACAGAAGCCGAAAAGCTTATAAACAATCCATAAAACATCTTTCCTAACAATAAAGATTCTAATAGTTAACAATAAGAAACTACGGAAGTGTAAGACAACAAATACTTCGAAACTTAGTCACCACAACAATAAACTCAACAATTTCTTACAGAACATCTGTTTATGCAAATAAAGTAACAGAAAAGAAAGTACCTATCTATTTCAGTTATCTTCCCTCGAGTGGCCAGCTCACGGGCTTTTACATTTATTCTCAACTCACATACACAACTAATTCAAGAACACTGCCATTAAATGTAATTGTCATCCATAACTCACAACTCGGGAATTTCTATAGAATAATCTCTTTATTCATGAGCTCAGAAATATATTAACAACATAACATTACTTTTGTCACTGTATATTTTACTCCTAGAGATTTCGTCTTTTAAAGAAAAACTCTGACTAAATCCTATATTTCAAATGGTATAGATAACCATTGAAAAAGTCTATAACAGATTTACGAATGACTTGTATGTCTTTAAAACCCATTACAACAGTATTAAAGAGGCTCAAGTCGAGCCATAAATTTTTTGTCTTGAAAACATAACAGAAATTAAGACTTTAAAAGTAACTATATCTTCGGTTCATCATCCTAAAGTTCTAGAGCACGTTCCCGGCGCACACCTTCAACCTTTTCTGGAGCACGTACTGGATAAATTCTTCTAATTTGTAACTTGATGACCGATTATTATCCTACAAAACACTTAAAATAACCCATTAAATCTGTATTGGCAAAATACTTCAATAAATCAAAAGAAATAAAGTTTGTACAATTTCTCTTCAAAAATCAAGCAATTATTTCTCCTAAAGTTTAATTAATTGGAAGAGGATAGGAACTTTGCATATATGGAGTAAGCTTTTATTATTTTATTATGATGAGATTATTTTTACCTCATCACATATGTCGTACATGTACATATATAAATCATGATTCAAACACACCATGAAGAGAAAATCGCGGAATCACAGGGCGCTCGCAAGCGAGTGATGCAATATTGTTCCCTTCACCAATACAATGTCACATCAAAACTAACGAAAGGGTATGTGCAGGATCATCATGGAAAAAACAAGCCCTTAAGTGGCGAAAAATTTAGAAAAATCAAAGTTAGGAAACTTGACGTAAAAATTTGAATAAGTTATCTTTATTATTTCAAAAATATGTAAGAATAGAATCTATAGAAAATTGAATGTAGTTTTTAAACTACTAGGTTTGTTTAAAAAAAAAAACTATTTGGTGAAAAATTTGAAATTTCAATGCAAAAGAGTACTTAAATTTCAAGGAAAAAAAATAAGAAGTAGGTATCCTCATTTCAACCACCCTAACCACAATAAAATGATAATATTTTTTTATAAAATTTTAGATATAAGTAGAGGACTCATGTCCTGATGTGATGCATATTTTTTTGTAATTTTTTTCTTAGTAAATAATTAATTATGAATTTTTTATTACAAATTTTAAAAATATAAAAACTCTTATGTCTAACCACCTCTACTTGGTCAAAACTTCATGAAATTCATTTTTTTTAATCCTATAGTATGTGAAGCATAGAATCTAATGCATGTTTTGGATTCAAAAAATGTGATACCGTTTGAAAGCTATAGATGTTTTTCAATCAGCCTATCAATAAAGACTTTAGTCGTAATTCAAATAGAAAATGAATAATAATTATTTATTAAATTCAAAGTAAAGAATAATTTATATTGGTGGAAAGCTGAGAATCTCCTTTAAAAACCCTTTTCGTTTCATCAATTTTGGGTAAAGGGTCAAACCACAATAGTGGTTTACAAAATTTTAGAGGAAGGAAATTTCAATTTTTTTCCATTCCCCAAAATCAATGGGTTCGGTCGAACCCAATGATTCGACGGAACCACATAATATGTTTGGTCGAACATATATGTTTGGTTGAACATATATGTTCGGTCGAACCACTCGTTCGACTGAACCCCCAAACCCTAAACAAAAATAATAATATTTAAAGGGGTTTGGTCGAACATGCGTTCGACCGAACCCCCTTAAATAAAACATAAAAAAAAGATTATCATTTTCAACTGTCATTTTCGCTTTTTCTCTTTTTACCAGTTGCTTTCCCTGTGCGTACAGCGAACGGAGAACATGATCTGTAAACGAATTCATCTCTCCGGCGAACTCAAACTCAACTTCGTCTCTCCAAACTTCGTCACCCCAACTTGCATATCGAGCACCAAGTATGTGAAATTCGAATTTCGTAGAGTTTAAAATGCATTTGTTTGTCAAATTTTGAAACCCTAAATGCAAAAATTTTCAAATTTGTTCAATTGAAACTACATTTTTTTGAAAGTTTCTAAAGCATTTTCAACATACATTATTTCTACGATACATGCCATGTGTATGCTTCCACATTTTGCATACATATGCTTCCACATTTTGCATACATTTCTACCAGGGCACCTCCAATTTATTTGAGGCATTATATCAAACAGTTCATTAACAAATTTATTTGAGGCATTATATCAAACAGTTCATTAAAACAAATTTATTTGAGAAATTATATCAAACAGTTCATGATATAAAATTTAGGGTGTGCATACAATGGAAACTTGGATAAAATTCTTCATATTTTTCCTTGGAGTCTTATGACATTACTCCAAAAATGGTTGGTGAACTAAATGTATGAATCGAAGAATAAATTTAGAGGAAAGAAACTAGATTATTTGAATGAAATGTATAATACAATAGTTCTATTAGGATTAGAAGGAATGAAGGTATTATTAAATTTTCTAGTACATTAGGAAAATATAAAAATATGTCCACTTTACTATATATATATATTTAAAACTATTCTTCATATATCTATGTTAAAACTATTAAAAATTAAATTACATAAATCAATTTTAAATTTGTACAAAGAAATAAATGACTTTGACTAAGAGCGAATATTTAAAATATAGCTATCCTCTTTGCAAAATCCAATTTGATTTGAGATATTTATGGACAAAAAATATGGATGAGCATGAGGTAAGTAAGAAAGAATAACATTAATTTATATCTTCCCTCATCAAATAATTTCATGTTTAAAGAGTTTCTTAAGGCATATCCAATTATGAAGAACTATTATATACTTGTTATAACTATATTAAAGTATATCATGAATAAATTGAAAGGATAAAGAGTAAATCACTAAAACACACATAAATCATAGAAGTAAATTGATTAATATAAGGAGATTCAAGTGGTTGGATAATCTTTTCCAAGGAGTGGAAGAGGTTAAGAAGGAACCATCAAATAAATATAATATTTTAAATACTTTAAAAGAAAAATACATTTCTCCCTGCTCTAAATTGAAATGGTATTCCTTCTAAGATGATAATAATTGAAAAAGAAGAAAATAATCATTATGAAGATCAAGTACCATTGATAAGTTTTAAGAGATCAAATAAAATATTCAACAACAAAAGAAAAAAGAGAAAATAGTTAATGCTAAAGAAACAACTGCAACCAAGCTACTATGCTATAAATTTTCCTCTTATGTAGTCTTCATTTCCCTATAAATTGTGGCCTCCTTGTACAAATTAGCTATTGATCATCATAGTGAAACAAATTTAACATTTTTAAATGGTTAAACATTATTATTATTTTTATTCAATATAAGTATAATTATTATGGGTTCATTTCTCCTCTCCTACTCTTCCTAATAAGGTTCTATTTTACAAGCCTCATATAAATGTTAGGGTTCTAACTTCTAAAAAATGAATAGTGTCAACTTAATCTCATTAGACAATGCTCCCCTAGTATTAATGGGGCCAACTTTTTCTCTATCAAACTCGGCTATGTTTACATTGAATAAGAATTTGATACCTTTATCCTGATACTTGAACTAAGATATCTTGGCTCTAATTTTAGTCATTTTATCTAAAAATTATTGGTGACATATCCATTCGTGTTTAGTTTTAATCATTTATTATTGCAATTAATTATTACAAGGAGATTCTTGAAGCTTGTATTCCATCCCCACCATTTTTATTCTAAATATTTGACATTTTCTTTCAACTTAAAGTCTAAATTTTATCCTTAATGCTATACATATTTTTCTAGGATAACACATATTCATTATATTTCACTAAATGTGTTCAGGCATAGAAGAAAAACCTTCAATATATCTTTAAGATAACTTTGATACCATCAAGATAATCCCACCTTTCATTGCATTAATATCAAGGTTAACTAACCCTTCCTCTTTACATGCTTTTCAATTAGAGTATCCTCTAGTAAAAATAGAAACATTAATAGTGTGGTTATCAAAGAGTGTCTAGGGATGCACACATCACTATTATTAATAAATTATAAGATTGTAAGAAATGTTTATGGAAGAAATAACTATCTAATAGAGAATATAATGTATTAGTACATATCTAACTATTACATATTTTAAATAAAGCCCCTTTAAAATCTATCTTATTGCCATTTAATGAGTCAACTAGGTTCAAAATTATTTTCATCTTATTCCCCCAAAATTCATCACCTTTACAACAAAACTTGATTTCATCTAATTTATCTTATTTATTCTCAAATCATATTAAAATCACCACCTTAAACTCTAAGAAATATTTGGTAACTTATTTATTTTATCTTCATTTAGAAAGGGGTGTGAAGGGGATTTAGAACCTTTTAAAGTTTCTTTCAAAATAACTAGGAATATTTTATTCATTGCCTTTCTTGTTGCTTTTAGGATTAGTGTTATGAATTTTGTGCCTTCATTCTTAAAAATTCTTATATCAACTCATTTAGCATTTCCATGATCTTTTTATATGGGAAAGGTCAACATACAATGAGGTAGACACTTTCCATTTTTTTTATTCCTTAATTAGTTCTTTCTAGGGAAACTTTTAGTCTTTTCGAACACCTTACAAAAATATGATAAATGTCTGATTATTTTTCTTTCTAAGTATCTATAAATTTTTGATGTGCTTGGATATATAATTGAGATGATTCACTCATAATGTACAATGATAAAAATTTAGTATATATGAAAGAAATATTTTTGAGACATCAAACTACCATTCTACATAACTCTCACACATGGAAATAAGAATATTATTTTATTTTAACTAAAGAAATTGTGTGCACTCTATCTTGAAAATTACTAATTAATTTTGAATTATATACTTATAATTTAAAATAAGAGCATCCTTTGTAACATGGAATAGATAGGTTAATTTTAATGAAATAAAATATGTTTTTATATTAAGAAAAATTTACAAATATATGGAACTCATACATTGAGAAATTGACTAAGATGTAACTCTGTATGAGAATTAAGATGCTTGAATAATTTATATACCTTCTTTCAATAATTAACATTAGAAATTAATACTTGGCTCATATTGTATACCCACCTCCCAATGGTCTTGGAATGGACGCATTTAGATGGAGAAGGACTTCAAAAGGCTCATGGTACTTGTGGACCCCTCAAAGGCATGATATATAACACATGAACTTTATTTATGAAATTTGGTCTTTTGTTGTTGGCTTCTAGTATGAATGTTATCTATGAGGTGGAATTCTTAGTTGAGACTCTCAATCTTCCATTGTTGGTTTCTAGTGTGATTATACAATATGCTCGCCAAACTGTATTAATTTCTAATGTTAATTATTCAAAGAAGGTTTTGTTTCATAAGAAGAGACCTCTGTTCACATATTCCAAGGCATGTTATTATCCACAATGCATGACACTTCTTCACATCTCCACTATGTTATGTATTCGGGTCACGAGTATATCTAGTATGATGTCTTCTTTTGGGTATTTTGGGTGCATAAGAGAATGTGCATATGTACTGATGTATTCAACCAATGTGCTTTTGTAACATTGTAATCAGACAATTGATCATTTGTACTAAGACCTCACTGGCTTTTTGATATTTTGTAAAACTTGTCACTCGGACTACAACTGGGGGTTTTCTTGCTGGTTCTTTCCCACTAGTATGTCTGCCTGAACCAGCTATATGTAAAATATTATATAAAAATAAAATTATAAGTGGTCTCCCACTTTTTCTTTAAAAAAGGTTCTTGTAAATGTCCACATCTTTTTCCTTGACATAGTTGCTATTTCTTAAAATATTTCTTATGATTTTTCATAATGTTGGTCAATACTTTAAACTATAAATATTCTATAGTCATGCTTTTAAATGTCATAAGAGGGTTTCATCTTATAAAGCTATAATAATATTATATGCATTTAGAACATCTTAGACACCTCCCTTGAAGCATTCAACAAATGACAAATAACTACCAACACAAAGTGAGATGCCTCATTTCCTAATATGAGGACAAAATAATAAATTAAAATATTAGGATGCAAGGTTGACCCACCTTTCCCAATACTTGGCTAATTTTATCATCTATTGAGGAGTGGATCCCAACAACAATTGTGCTTAGTGCTTACAGTTACTAATCCAAGGAATACCTATTCATTTTTTCTTTATTTTATGCCTAATGACTCCTCATCTCAAGTTAAATTGTGGGAATGGATTTGTATGCCCTCCCTATGACTAAATGGCTACAAGGAGGTGAATATGATATGGTGGAAAAAACCAAGATACAAGCTAGTTTAGTTCTCATAAACTCTCTAAAAAATAATTGAATTCCTACATCCTAACAAGAAATACCATGAGGGGTTTAGATCCCATTTTAGACAAAAAATATTCTTATATTGATCACTAGTTCACTTGGACCAACTAAAGAGATGGTGAACTAAGGGAAACTTAGTTGTATTGATAGATTAAAACTTAGTTATTTCTCTTCCATTGTCCCCTCTCCACAAAACACCCTTATTTAAGTAGATTCTATTAAACCTATCTCACATATCACCTCCCAATTCTTTAAACTTTTCAAACTTCATATTCCTCGTACCTAATAATCTATCCTTCAAGCTCAACACTTCCCATCTCAATCAAATTGATCACCTTGCTTCCCTAATATCCCTTTGGTTGATTTTCCTAGACCTCATCAAAATGGTAAGTGGATACAATTGTGGAATGATGCGATTAAATCTATTGCACTACCTTACTATGATCAAATGAATAAGAATATGGCTAGAAAGAGATCTAGAATGAAAAAAAAATATGGATCCAAATAGAAAAAAAAAATCTTTTGGCTTTAGCACTTACTAATAACTTTTCTACAATGAGTGGTTTCTTCCGTTGAAATAAAACTTAGAATATTTGAACTTAATTGTGGTAGAGGATCTCAATTAAGAGATAGGCTACATTGGATGAAAGGATATAAGGGATACAAATTATTTTTTAGTTATCTCGAACATAATTACATTCTCGAGAGTGGATAATATCTATCGCTGATCAAGAGAGGTAGTTCCATGACAACTCTAATGATATTAAATCCATTTTCCTCCAACATTACAAATAATTTTTAATTGATCTAGTTGGAAGGAGATCCACCAAGATATAGTGAAAAATTATGGGCATAACAATTATATATTTTTAACATATATAAAATGTATGGTTGGATTAGCTTAGATATTTATAACAAGTATGCAATATCAAGTCAAACTTTATTAGATTTGATTCTTAATAAATTATTTTTAACGATTCAATTTATAGCTTTATGCAATCTATAAGTTTAAATAGTTTGATGGTATCTAAACTTTATACATATAAAAATATGATAAATGTTCTGATTATTTTGCTTTCCAATATATAATTTTTGATGTTCTTGGCTATATAATTGAGATGATTCACTCATATTGTAATGATAAAATTCATCCTCATATGGAGGATTTTATATTATCTTCCATTAAATTCATCCTCTTTATGAGATTCTTATGGAATACTGATATTCTAGTGTGAATTCTTAATTTTAGACATATCTTAACTAGATAAATTTAGGTTCATTGAAGGAAATAGAACTTTTTTTTCACTTACATAATCCTATTTTGAAGTTAATTTATATTAACAACTATTAGATTAAATATTTTTATCCCCAATTATTTTCAAATAATTTTATACTAATCTTTGTATTCTTATTCTTTATTTCATCGTTTCATTTAAAATTTGAACCATTTAAGGATGCTATGTTATAGATTATAGTTGTCTTCCAATTCTTTTTAAATTGTTAATGGTATGAAAATATTATTGATGAGTAGATGAATTATTATAGCTATTTTAGATCTATTTTAGATTTGTATTCCCTTTATCTAGATATATTATTTACCAAAGTCTCATTGCTCTTTTAGGTGTATTGTATATATATATAACATGGAAAATGAAGATCATGTTCCACCTGCACTAGATTCTTTGTTTGCAAATACTAGTAATGAGATTAAAAAATTGAGAGATTCATTAGCACAAGGTGCAAACCCGGGGATATATAGTGAACCATGCATGTTAATATTGCATAGTCTAGAAAAACTAAAAGATGAACTTGAGAGGACTAGTGCATATTCCTCAGATAGAGTGACTGCTATTCTTTCCCGCATGCGGGAAGAAGTACATGGTGGCGTTCCCCTTAAACAAATACAAGATAGTGTCACCAAAGAAATGATAAAATCCACTTGTTTTCCATTTTATCAAAATGTGTGTAAGGTTAGGGGATACCAGATCACTAGATGTGTTGATCATGCTATGGCCTCATTGATCTACCCACGATTTCTCACAGCACATGGTCTATACCCAAACAATGACCAGATTCCATTATATTTTGTTTAGTAGTTGTATGTTGAGGTCCATTTGGGCCTCAAAGTTAACTACCTGGACATTCCACCATATGCTGGTCAGGGGCATGGCAAGATTACTGATAGGCCCACCTATCGTCCAGCAGATAGACCACCCCTAGTGTTTAGGGTATTGGTTGGTGAGAGGTATCCTGCTCTCACCCCAACTCTAGCCCCCATAGTAGATGAGGTTGTCGTTGCTTCCCAAAAGGAAGCAATTGACACTGTAGGTGACATTGCGGCTGCCACCACTAGGATATCTGATGATCGTGTAGGTCAGTATTTGATGTCCAAACATTCCCGATCCATGCCATTTTCAACACAGTGGACCACCATGGATCCTTTTACAGTGGTTGGCATCCCTACTCCTACACAGCTTGATGCACTTATAGTAGATATGTCACACATGACTCTGCATTGTTTGGTTGAGGACCTATTGGAGGCATATGCCAACATTGCATTAGAAAATGGGATCGGTATAGGGCATGTTAGAGATCATTTGAGATGCAGAGGTCGTTCAGTTCCAGGATCCCATCACTCTCAGCCGAGTACTAGTGTGCATCAGGATCCACCTACAGTTCATTCGGCAGCTGCACAGACTATGGGTTTTACTGATATGTTGATTGGTTTTGGTTCATCATCGCCGATGCCATCTCACCTTCATAGTCCTCTACATTCATCATTTCTATCATGACATGGGATAGATCGGATGGATGCAAATGTTGATTCATCGCTTGACCGTTTGGTGGATATGGTGGAGGCAACTGTTTCAGAGGACTTAGGTCATCCGATATCAGATGATATTCATGTATGTGTGCATGTGCATGTTTCAATTCTTTTTTCATTATTTTTAAATTTCTTTTTTTAACTAGATATTCATGTAAGTTGATATATATATATATATATATATATATATATATATATATATATATATATATATATATATATATATATATATATATATATATATATATATATATATATATATATATATATATATTGTTATAGGTGGACATACCCTACATCACTCCTAGCCTGTCCATCGTGCATGATTGATGTGACTCTGTGGATGAATCTGCTATCAGTGAACATTTGAGTTTTACATTTTTATATAATCACACATGTATATGTACATGCAATAGATTTATGTATGCATAGATCTAGATTAATATTTAAAAATACAAGTTCATTTAAAAATAAATTTCATAAAATTTATTTAATATAAATTATATGTATTTAACACATCTTGTACAATTTTATTTGCAGGGCTCATCACATCCATCAGAGTAGGACCATTCTCATTCAGATGGCCATTCGACTAGGAGTAGACATTCATATTAGGCCATGCACACTAGATTTTTGATCTTTACCACATGCATTTGCTTATACATGATGATCTTTAGTATTTGAGATTTGATGATCTCCAACTTACATTTGCTTATATGATATACATACATTTCATGCATTTGTTGATCTTGGGGCATTTGACATTTGATGATCTTAATTTACATTTTGCTTATATGATATGTACATATATTTTCTTATATGATACATACATGCATTTGTCTCTTTGCTTCTATAATATGTAAGCAGGGTTTCTTATATGTATTGAATCCCTTTACATGTATGTACATGTGTTTGCTTATGGTTTTAAACATGTTTACACATAATATATGTATGCATTTGCTTTAAATATTCAATATACATACATGTTTTCTTATTTTATGAGCTCTTACAACTTACATTTCCTTATATTCAATATACATTTGATTTCTAGTAGAATTTAGGGAAATCAATGCCACTTTATAATTAAGTTCATTCATGTTGATCACAATAAATATTTTTTTTTAAATGACTTAAGCAACATGAACCATTGAGATGAGAACAAGATATAATCTTTTTGACAAGTAACTTGAAATTCAATTCAAATATAATTAAGAAAATCTAATTCAAATCTATAATTCTATTATAATGCTTTTGACAAGTAACTTGAAATTCAATTCAAATATAATGAAGAAAATTTAATCTAAATTATACCTCTATTATACATTTTGACACGTGAATCCTTGAAATTCAATTCAAATACAATTAAGAAAATTCAATTCAAATTATACCTCTAATATACATTTTGACACTTTAACAAAATTCTAGAATTACTAGATATGTTGTGCATACCTATGAATTAAATAACAACAAACTCCACAATGAAATAACTTGTTTGTTTACTACTCAAGATTCATTTAAACTAGGATCTAGTTATTCCATGTACACTAGAATAATTTTTTTCCCATCGTGGATATGCATATAAATAGAAGCTTATTTTTCATTATTCTGGATATCAAATTGCAAGATGAATTGTCATTTATATCACTTGGAGCGCAGATTTTGGAGAAGAATTTTTTGCACATTTATCAAGGAGGCAAATATTGGAGCTCGACAACTTTTCATTTTTATCAATCAAGGAAAAATTTGGAGGATAATTTAACTAAGTTGGTAGAGGACTTTTTTTGAGTCATCTACAAGTTGAAGAAGAAAATGGGACAACAAAGAAAAAGAAAAAATGTGTCTCAACGAAAATTGTCAAAAGAAGAACATAAGAGGCGTGAACAAAACTTGGAAAATTATCATAGAAAACTTGGTGGCCTTTGTTTCTTCTCTCTCTCCTCAAAAGTGTGTGTTGGGACTTTTACTTTGAAAAACATGAGTATTCATTTGATGGGATGGAATCCATAATGTGCATTACTCCACCCAATAATTTAGTTAGTACACCTAAACATAAATTTGTATGTGCATACATTTTGCATTGGCTTTCTTATTAAAATTAGAAATGTTTAATGTACATACCATTTTTCAACTTACAATACCCCAACTTAAAATGTACTCTTAAACTAAAATATTGTACATTAAATCCTTCCCTACAAATATTACGCTTATCTTTTACCAATACCTTTGTTTAATGTTTTTGTCATCACATTATCATTGTTGAGTATTGCATCTACACAATTTTCTCTTTACTTTGTTCATGAAGAAAATGATAGTGTACATCAATACATGCTTAGTTCTCCAATGAAACCTTAAATTTTGTTTTCCTCACAATGCCACTTTGATTTTCATAATTTTTTCAACCACATTAATTATTTTATGGCTTTGCAAATTCCTATATATTCTAACTTTGCACTTTGAAATAAACCATTATTTTTTCTTAATTATTCATGAAACTACACCTTCATGTACAATGAAGTAGCATTCTAATGTTGATATTTGGTGATCAATATCCCCTATCCATTCTACATTGCAACATCTAATTAGCTTAAAAATTTTCTAAACTCCCATTGAATTTAATCTAATGATCAATAGTTCCTTAAAAATATTTTTTAAATATTTTAATAAATGCCCAATTCTAAGCTCTAGAATTATTTGAAAATTAGAACTCAAATTATACTTAAAGCCAATGCAATGTCAAGTTTTCTAGAGGCTAACACATGTATACATCAAAACTCAAGCTATATGATGCCAAGGAATAATAGTTATATATGATAGATTATTCTTTAAATTATGTCTTAACACACATTTTTTTTGAAGGTTTCTAACCATTTCATTGCACTTGAATGACTATAAATACTTTTAAATGTCCTCAAGTCATCTTGGTCATGCAAGTTGCAATGTGTATAAGATCCTTGACTCCAATTCCTTAAGCCAATTCTTTTTGTTTCAATATTTTTGTTTTGTGTCTTTGGTCTTTTATTTTCATCACTTCAATGTTCTCAAACTATTTTTATGTTTTATGCTCTAGGGATTCCTCAAGTTGGAGTCGAGCCAAATCTAGATATTGGATCAAACGAACCCGTTGAAGAACACATGGACCTTGAAGTTAGGGAGGAGACCCAAGTTCAAACAATGCTTGTTGGAGAGGGGTCAAGATCACTTCCTTCTACTGGTATGGATGAGCTTATAAAACTAGCACAAACTTCTCTCACTTATAGCATCATGTTTTATCAGTTTTTTTGCTTGCATACATAAACTTCACTTATATAACATCATCTCTCACTTTTGTTTGCAAAATATTTTGTGACACATGTGTAGGAAGGGCTCAACAATTAGGAAGTTTTCATGCTCAAGTTGAGCCAAATCTAGACATTGGATCAAACGAATCTGCTCAAGAATGCATGGTCCTTGAAGATAGGGAGGAGGCACAGAAGTTCAAACAATGTGGAGAGAAGTGGGATCACTTCCTCTCTTGGTATGGATGAGCATATAAAACTAGGCTGAGAGGGTGAAACAAATTTCTCATAGAAATTTAGATCATTTACTTG
Organism: Sequoia sempervirens; assembly: GCA_007258455.2. Lineage (NCBI taxonomy): Eukaryota > Viridiplantae > Streptophyta > Pinopsida > Cupressales > Cupressaceae > Sequoia > Sequoia sempervirens. The sequence goes on along the minus strand of VDFB02157331.1, from coordinate 538 downwards.
AAATAGATATGGAAACTGAAATATTATGACAACCGGCCTTATAATAAGAGAAGAGAGGTCAATGACTAAATGCAGTAAAATGGAATGATCAATCATCTTGATACACTTAAAAAAACCCAATTTTTATCACGTTTACTTATTTGTGATGAGCTCAAAGAGTCATTACAATTGTTGAGTGTTCATTCAGCATCAAATAAGAAGAAACACATGGGATTACAAAAGGATATTGTTCAAATGTTAAAAAGGGTTTAGATTCCATTGGGAAAGGATCTTGAATAGTGGATAAGGCCACTACAAGAAGGGTGATGTTGACATCTATTGTACATCAAGATATAGCAAGAAAAAGAAAAATGTATGCACTTTCAACTGAAATTGGTTATAGTAGAACCACATTGATAAAATATGAGAAAAAGAGAAAGTTTTTGGATGAGAGTTTAGAAGGAATTGGGAAATTAGGTGTAGAGCTCCCCATTCTGACAGGATTGAAGATGTTGTTAGGAACTTGGTCTCAGGTTTTTGGCATGATCAGACTCGTCCA
>VDFB02157329.1:0-41095 GCA_007258455.2 Sequoia sempervirens | reverse complement strand
GTGTAAGCATGTAGTTATAGGATTTGTTTAAGTCAAAAGCATAAAAGCCTTTGCCTAGTGTTAAAAGAGCGTGTCATCTTTTTACTCTAGGCAAAACCATAAAGATACACTTTTAGATTTTTTTAGTATAAATGTAAACCACCCCAAAAATCAATGTAAAGATTGTAAATTGCAAGCACATATTGTCTAGTTTTAGGTTATTTTTTAATTTATAGGGAGCTTCCCCTTCTAATTCAAAGAGTAGTTTTTAATTATGACTCTTTATGACACTTATATGAAAAATTTCAATATTCTTTTGACATATGTGCAATTAGTTCATTGAAGTTGAAAAAAACTCATATTAGGTGGGCTTCAAGCTATTTCAATTGCTATTACAAGATTTTTTTCAATCCAGCCTTTTCACTATAGTGGGTAATCATTTATAGGTACATATATTTTGACTTGCGCATTTCCTTGATTCTTTTCTTTAATTGTTTTCTCAGCTCAATTTTGCTACTGGAGAACCTCTTGAATGTCCTATTGGCCAAACCACTTTTCATGTACCGATTTTGTCTTTCTTGGTGTGTTAGCCTAAAAGTTTCGGCTACCCAGCCATTCCCTCTTAATCTTGGCTATTTACAAATGGATATAATCATATCTTCTATTGACTCTTTTAGAGGGGTTGATGATGAAGGGTTTGGTCGTTTGTCAATTGTATTTAGGGGAATCCTTCCCCACTAGTCATGGCCTTCATCAGCCACAATTTGTACTATTTGTAATATTCCACAATCCATTATAGTTTGATGACTTGTAGACTAAAATTGTGTAGGATTTTTTTTTATCAATGTTTCAATTCACACACCATTATCCATCATTAGGATGAGGAGAGCACCCAAAAAAAATTACATTACATTATCATCTCGACATGTTTAAAATTTATCTTCTTTTGTTAATTACATTACATTATAATATTTTTGTTGTTATACTTCTAGTTTAGTCTCTATAACATTCTTTTAAAGTTCCTTTTTTCTATATTTTCTTATTTATATAGGTTGTAGTTCAAAGCGCCATTGACCTATTTTGGTCACCTATGGACATTAATTGTTAATATAAATTTTCTTTCTTCTTTTCTTCTTTCTATCTTGTTTAGTTTCCCTTATGGAAAAATTCTATGATTTCTCTACGTCACAACTAAGTCTTTCCTCCTAGGAGGTTTTTGGTCTTGAATGATATAGATGGCACCACTACAACAAATTACCCTAGAATTGTAATTTTTTTGATAATTTATAGAGAACGTTATTGACCCTTGGTCTTGGTTTGGCATTAATTGATCCCACTACTTGTGGGACTGCAAGAGGGGAGCCTCATCCCCAATAGAGATAAAATCTAAATCTGCAAGCATAGTAGCTCGGAAAGGGCAAAAAAACCATTGAGCACATTGAGCTAGAGATTTAAACCTGGGTGGCTATTGAAACAACACCACTACTTAACCATTGCACTCTGACCTTAACAAGAACTACAAACTTGTATTATTATCTTTAGATTTGAGGATATAGGAGGAATTTAAGTTTTATTTTATGCTAAGATATTAATACGGATATAAAAGGAACCCTTGGTGGCCCCAAATTTTGGAGTTGAAACTTGAAGAGTTTTGATGCACAAGTAGGATACTGCTTATGTGTGCATGATGCCCAGTGATTGTAGGAAAGCAAAAACAAAATCTACTTTTTACCCTTTCCAATTTCAAAATTGAAGAGAGGGAAAGGGTAAGAGAATACAATCTTTACTTTGCAAACCTGGATTAGCAAGCTAACACAAGAGAGAAAGCAGTGGAAATTGTGTGTAATAAGTGGAGATGCAAAATAATATGAGCAACTCCCAGCCCCTCCTTCCCCCAAAAATCAAAATACCAACTACTGAAATTAGTGCAATTGAAGAATTGTTTTCTGATCTGAGGTTGTAACTCTTAGAAATAAAACCGTGAGTGTAAAAAACTACTTAAAAAATACCATCAGTAGTTCACCAAGGGGTAATCTAGTCCCAAAGTGGGAAATTAAGGCATAGGGTGTAAAATCCATTACCAATTTTTATGTTTTATTTGTCAAGGATTTGCTAGTTTCATAAGTTTTACACATCAGGCATTTCGTCAACAATTTACAATATGTTGTTCTTATAACATTTTCCACTGATTTGAAAGAGTTGTAAATGAATTTCAAATATATCATTCAATGCCAATCACAAAATGATTACAACTACTAAAACCACAACAAACCCTTTCATAAATTAATATTGTTGCTAACATCTTCATTACACAGGAAATTACAAACTTTATTTTTTAATTAAAACTCCTGGAAACCATTTGAATATTGTCCTCTATTATTGTGTTCACACTATTTTTTTGTATGCAAATGGGAGTCACCCACACAGAAGCGACACCTTTCCCAAGTCTTGCAGCCTTGTTAGACTTCCACGAACTCCCTAGTGCTTATGTTTGGAATTAAAGAGGGAGTGACGACTGGTAAGTGAGAAGCAGGGGCCTATAAAGGATGTTGAATCTTCAATGCCACCCAAGCTATGACCACGTCACCTTTCTAGTCACCTTTAAACCTGTACGACGTCCTTTTGCACTAGCTGCTATTCATTATTAATGTGTGCGACTTGTATTAATCTGTGATAAGCTTAGTAAAATTAACAAGCCTTAAGGAACCCCTTGATATCTCCATCATAGATATAAGGCACAAACACTTCAGACAAATGATATTTATAATCCTAAATTGGTTTGGCTAAACTGGAGCTGCTAATAAAATATTTATCTTACTCAGCTCAGCACTCTGTAAACCTTTTCGAACTCTGAAATTTGTCTTGGTAGAAGACTTCATGAATTTCTAAGTCTTAACTGCTATAATCAACTACAAGAAATATGAATAACCTCTTCAGCAACTAGCTAGGGTAGAATCTTGCACTTCTGAAACTAACTTCCCTTAGGTTTTCGTCCAAGGGTTTGCTCTAAAGAAGCTCTCAAAGTTCACCATAAAGTTTATCAAGCATAGCCAAAATGACCTCCAAATTCTTATTTTATTAAAAATCCCAAGAACTTTCCCGAAAACCACTTAAAATTCCCACCTTTAATATTTCATTGAATCCTAATAATAAATTGGCTTTAATATTACCTTTTAATAATCCACTTAAGTCACTTCATTACACTTTATTAAATTAATTAAATAACATTACCCATAAAATGTACTTTGTTGGATAATATTAAGTAATTAATTTAAATTATTCCCTTATCGGAAAACCATAGCCTAAGGGAATAAAATAGGCTAAATGGTCTCCTAAGCTACTCCTCGGAATGGGACATTCCCATTCCATAGGGTGAAGATATTTTTGGCAACAATTTGTACAATTATTAACTAGAGGAGTAGAATAAGATTAGCATATAGAGATTGAAGTTAAACGAGGTGTATATCTTTGAAACCATTTGTCATTGTTGATGGGAATAGCTAAGATAGAGATCTATGTCATAAAGCACTTGCTGATATGCACATCGTTTTCTTTATAATAATCCTATTTTCTGGGGATAATTTACACTTTAGAGGTCTGATATGATCTAGAGGATCATCTAAAAGTAGAGGACAACTATAGAATTAATATAATGCTCTTTTAATTTAGCATTTCTTATTTTTGACATCTATGTTCTCAAGTAGACTATTGGTGGAAGTTTGGAACCATAATGACATGTTAATGTAAGATTGTTGTTACATGATTGCCATCTAGAACAAGACCAGTAACTGCCCAGAAGCTCCACTGTATGAGGCTGGCTAGTTGTCATAAATGTGTTGGAACAAGTCATTGGGTTTTGTTCTGCAAAATTATTCTTAGGCTTGGAATGTTTTCAATTTATTCTTGGAATTGATAGCTGTTTCACAGACTCATCAAATTGTGTGAAAGATTTTGTGAAATTCTATATTTGGTATTAAGATAAACTGAAGTTCCTTTTGGATCATTCAAAATTGAGTTTTCAACTTTAAAATACATGCTAATATCTCCAACATGTCTATTTCTATATGTCTTATTGAGTTAGTGCAGGATATTAAATGGTTGCAATCAATTACAAATTTACCAATTTTGATGAAGGGAATACTAACTGCTGAGGATGGTTAGTATTCATGTTTGAATTCCTCTTCATTTTCTGAATTTTCTTTCATTGATTTGAGTATTCTCCACTTATTGTTATGGTACATTGCTTACGATCTTAATAGATTTGGGTCATGACCCACCATTCAAATTTATCTTATTTAAAAAGAAAATATAAAAAATAATAACTTAATTCTTTTCATGTTTAACAGCTGAATTGGCCGTACAAGCTGGAGCTGCTGGAATTGTTGTTTCTAATCATGGTGCTCGTCAACTTGATTTTTCACCAGCATCTATTACTGTTCTTGAAGAGGTTATTTATCTATTGTTCCTTCAATACAAAGGATTTGGTTGTCTAAACTAATCTGTTTGAAGGTTTTGTTAGATAAGCTGCCAGCAGAAATCATGGAAATTTTTTTAGTGAATACAACATTTTTCAGTTAAAATACAGATACCAATGTAGTTTATAATACTATTTATGTCCCTATGAGGGAACATATTCAAAATACTTTCTTCAAATCGGCAACATACAAAAAAGAATTATGCAACAATTGACATGATCAATATACAAGTTGGGGTCAGATTGATAGTGTATAGAACCACTCACAATAGGGTAACATTCATCTGCTAATACCAATCCTGAGGGATTTGATTCATACAAAGTCTTCATCAGCTTACATACAAAGGGAGAAGAGCCAATGTTGACAAACTTGGTGTTAGTGGCAGATTGAATTCATCATCTAGATTATCATTTAGAAAGGCAGACATCTCATTCATATGGTGAAACTTCCAGTGAGAAGTAATTGGAGAAATCATAATGGAAATTGTAGATATCCTTGCAATTGCGAAAAAGGTATCAGTGTAATTAGTGCCCTTTAGAGAAACCCTTGTTCACCAATTGGCCATGTGTTTTCTACTTTTCCATTCATGATAAACTTGATTCTGAATACCTTTTACAACCAGCAAGATTCTTCCCCAGTGAAAACGAATCAAGTCACTTGTGTTTATATTCACAAGAGATTTCCATTCTTCCATCATCACATCCTTGCAAACTTGTTGTCAACATCCTTAACAAGATTGAGGACGACAAGTCTCCATGATCTCTCCGTAAGAAAAATTCTGTCATGTTTCCTTTTCTCACAAGTATTTTAAGTATCTATAACATCACTTCTATCAGCCTAACTGATCTTTATAACCCACTTGGTGACAGGCTTGACCACTTGAAAAGGTCCTTAATTATACCAAATCTGACACTTGTAGGCCAACCAAAGGGCGTGGGCCATCTGATATGGTGAACAACATGGATTAGAATGAAACAGCACTATAAAGGTAGGGGGTTAGGCACAATCTCCTGAGCTTAACACTGAATAGACAGCTGCATCCACTATCGTAATTTATTGTAGAGTTAGTATTTAGGGCTCCATAGTTTGGTCCAGTTTTACTCACCCCATTATATACTTTATCCATGTAGATGATTTCATAATAGCTTTGAAGGGAAAGGGAGATGCTATTCATGATCCATGCATCTTCAATCGGGAAAACATATCCATGGATCTAGAATGGAGGGATTTAAAGAACCTAAATTGGACAAACAAATAATAGGAGTAGCATTACTAAGCAAATTGCCATAAAAAAATCCTTTAAATTGTACATCCTTGCATATATAATATATTGAGATACAAGATCATACAATTGAAAAGCTTTACACTCCTTACCATACCTCTGAAATATGCCTTTTGGCCCCCAATTTATTTATCCTTTTCCTAAGATATGGATTCAAACATCACAATCAAAGACCTTGATATGAAAAAATATACGTTTGCTTGCACCCAATGATTTTTTAGGAGTGTCATTCACAAATCTCATGGGTGTTCTGTTCAAATATAGCAAGAATAAACTAAACATGAATAAAAAATTTCTACTTGGTACCTTGAGCATGCAACAACACTTAGCCATCTAAGCAATAATTCTAGCTTTTACTTATGAATTTTTTTTATGGAATATAATCAATAAGGGAATATATGTTAACAAGTAATACAATGTAATGACCTTATAAATTTTCTCAATTTATTCACAATCAACACTTCAACAATGGCACCCATCAGCGTTAGCAAATCAAATCAACTGTTAAACGTAACCCTACACTGAGAGTGTTCACTCAAGACCCAAGGTGGGTGAGGTGATATCACATGGTGTCAGGGATCATTAGTATCCAAAACTGAATGAAGTACAATGTTGGAAAGTAAAGTTATGCAAATTGACCACTTATTCAATGGGAGTGATTTTGATGGCTTAGCCGATCAGCATGATGTAGAATGCAAGTTCAAGGAAAGTAAATGGGCGGTTTGCCGACCCCTTCTACTTGTTCAACGGGCAGTACAAAAAGTAAAGATAGTGAGGCCAGTCTCTTCCACCAAAGGCGGGAATGATATTGCTTTAACAAAAGTAAACAAGGCGGCGAGGCCAGCCTTCTTCCACTAAAGTGGGAATACAATAGAAGTTTTGCAGAAATATAAAGAGCTGATTAGTACTACTGAATCAGCATTACAATATGAAATAGAATCCTGCAAGAGCCAAGTATTGTTGATGTGATTTTTGTGACCGCACCAATCAGCAGAACAAAGTTGTCCGAAGGCTACTCCATTCTCTCTTGATCAAAGTATTCCGTGCGCTAAGATTGCTAGAAAGTTCGCACGTTCAACTCCAAGGTTCCGAAATGCTTTGGAATACCCTCAGTTGGTTCGTTGTGAATTGTTGTTTTTACGAGGGGACTTACACAATTGTTCTTAAGGTTTGCAATTGACAACAAATGGATGATTGGAAGGGGTTTTATGCGATGCAGATGATTTGGCAATAAGGTACGTTTTCCTAAACTAACCAAGAAAATACTGAATTGAAATGAGTGTAAGGGTAAGAAGGTTTTAAGTTCTATTCTAAGGCTGGACTTGGGATCAATCTCAACAGCTTCAACCGAACTCTGCTCCACCTCATGCTGGACAACTTACACAAAGTTGGTGCAATCTTCAAGGGGATAGCAAGAAATTTTCAAGCTACAATCCGATACCAGGATACCGTCAAAATGACGCATACCAAGATATGAATTGCAACTGAAGTTAGGCTTATAAAATTCTCCAGTTGATCACGCAAGGCAAACTTGCCATCAGCAAGTTGCTAGTGGTATGGACTAAAATGAAGTTGCCTCGATTGACGCCACAAATCCACAACTAAAATCTACTTGCATGAAAATTACTCTACTTTAAGCTACTTTACGCTACTTGGAATAGAAGGGATGAAGAAACCTTGCTAGCTATCCATAACAAAGACGAATTTCACCATCAATGAAAAGATCTTCTATTATGAAAGTTTTACACAACAATCTCTTACAAAAGTTTTCAAAGGAAAACTTTCCTTCTCCAAACTATGCTAAGCTATCAAACTATCTCTCTGCTCTAACAAAATGCCTACTCTCTGATATCTCCTCTAATCTAATGAATTACAAATGAGGGGGACTTCCCCTTATATAGATAGCCCAGTCCAATGGACGACTCGGATTACAATCAAAAGAATGGCTCAGATTGAGCCACCTCAGCCCTAACCCTAAAAACTGCCAGAATGGGGAGTGGCACAATAAATGAATCAAAGATTCCCACTCACTCCCAAAATAGTAAAGGCAATTAATGCCCATAATCAATCCTCTAGAAGGTCATCATCCAGTAGTGCATTCCTGTTCTCCTTCTCCTTGGCTGCAAATTCAATGAACCTGGCAAGCACAGCCTGAACCTCCTGGACTAAAATCGGTGGAATACAATCAAGCTGAAACTCAAGCACCGTGACTGACTGTCTGTGCCTCATGCAAGATTTTCTCCAAGCAACTAAAGCATCTTGTGTACTCTGAATCAAGCTGGAGAAAGTGGAAATATTTTCAAAGTCATCCTGCACGAAGGTCTTCACCTCCGAGAAGAAAGGTGTCAGCCTACCCCTCAAATTATCAGTAGTCACCTCATCGGGATTCAGCCGTCTAGCAAATATTGCCTCCAAAGTATTTTGGACTCCATCAATGATGTTCATCATAGCCTTCCGAACTCTAGCTGAATCCGCATGTGCTACGTCAAAGAAACCACGTCCTGTGACTACTGAAGAGTACCATCCAGGAAAATTGTACCTATCACCTTCCTGAATAACTCCTCCATCAATTAGCATCTGCAAAGGAGTATGCATCAATGCCTCTAGACGCTGAATAACTTTGCTCTGATAAACAGAAGCATCACCCTAGGCCTGATCAACTGCCTCCATGCATGCCATAATGCTGGAAGCTTGTTGGTAAGCATGAGCAAGGTCTTCCATAAACTTTTATGTCTCGGCACGAACTCCTGTAACCCATTTATCCGCCTCATGTGCCATCTTCCTCAAATCCTCCAAGCCACTAACTGATGCTCTAGATAACTCGGCTGGAAGCTCTATTGCTGGAATTTCTTGTCCACAAGGACAAGACAATTGCTGCATATATCCTATCAATGTTTTATGTTCTTTCTTCAATTTTTTATACTTTCCTTCCTTCCTGAACAATCTATCCTTAAGCGCCTGATAGGAGTTATCACACTCCTCAACAATCTGTGCACCTGTGGGACGTCCTAACTCCATAGTTGTGATTACGTAATTCTCTGGCACTGCTTCATCCCGATCACAATCCACTTGTTGCACTGCAATATGAAGGGTGCGAGAACCACCCTCATCAATTGAAATCTTTGAAAATTTTCGTGCCCTCTTCTTTGGTGGAGGCGCGCTGATCCTATTCAAAAACTCTTCTATCTCAATTGCTGGATCAACTTCTTCACTAGGGCTCCTTCTCATTCTATCTTTGAGCCAATCAGGTACAACATGCTGAAAAACAAATGGCTGTTGTTCTTGTGCTTCTACTTCACGAACTTGTTCAACTTCAATATCATTCTGGCGAGGCTCATCGGCCTCTAGTGGCTGAGTATCTCCCGAAACTATATCATCATCCAAAGCCGTCTCTAACTCATGCTAGAAGTGAGTGTCAGTGGCAGTCTCCTCATCATCCTGCTGATCATCTCTAGTAGGCACATTAACACTCTGACCAACTGACTCTCTACGTGGTGGCTGATTTTCTTCATGTACCTCCCGCTCCTGATTCAATGCGTTTCTCTGATCAGCAAAAAGAGAAACCTCCTTTATGCTTGGAGAACGTGTCTCCAAGGGCGTGGATGACTCAACTACAACTCTCGGAGGTTCCGGCTGAACAGGCTCTTGTCGAACTGGCTCCTTCCTTCGAGATTCCGGGCCTCAAGTAATTTGTTTCTTCCTGCTGGTGGTGGGTGTCCTGTGATCTCCCATCAAATTGTAGATCAAGGAAATTGGCCTACTCTTTAGTCTACTCATGTGCCTATCAACCCATGCTCTGGTAAATGTCATGACTGGAATGCAAAGTGTGTCCAAATCAACAATCTCAGGCTCCGACCAATCCGGGAGTGGAAGTGGCGTGTCTCTCACTGCCTCATAATCTGGATGGAGAACGTTCATGTCCTCATCCACCTGGTCTGGTATTGGAATGATTTCACACTCCCTGATCATACTCAATGGCAACCTAGAGAACATCCTCTTCCTGACTTCTGCTTCATCTGATGCACCAGCCCAGTAATCCTCAATATTTGCCTTATGCTTAAACTCTTATGACAATATCCACCTGATATTGCTATGTGGGTCATAGTGCTGTCTGCTGGTGTGATAGGAAAAATGAAAGAATTGAAGCTCACTTTCAGCTTCTCTAGCTGCCTGTAGTGAAGGACACACTTCATCTGAATTAACCATGACAATCGGGAACTCAACTCCTCCCTTCTTCTTTCTCTTCTGAATCTTATCATAGGCAACAAGTTGCCTAGATATCTCTAACATTAAAATCCTATTGGTTGGGTACTTAGGCAGCCTATATGGATATGAAAAAAATTTTTGCAGCCTGATGTAAGAAAACTTCAAAAACTGTATAAACCAGCACCCATACCTTTCAATTAACTCTTGAGCTTCCCTCGAGATCCTTTGATGTGTACGCTCCTGAAGTGATCTCGTGATGTGCATGGTGAAGGCATCATTGACACGCTTGTAATGGGTGGTATTTGTTAAGTGCAATTGCGGACAAGCTTCATGGATTTTGAACTGATGAGAGCCACAACCAACAGGCTCCTTATATGAAATCCCTCTATACTTCGTCATGTGAGCCAACAAGTAAATAATGTAGGAGCCCATGTAGAAAGTCTTCATTCTTCTCAAACTTAGGAGCTGCTCATGTAAGTTATCACTGATCATCACAACCCAATTAATGTGCTCCTTTCCTTCCAGCACGAGGTTGATGTAATAAAACATCCAAGGCTCGAAAATAAATGCTTGAGGGCAGCCTCCAACTCTACTCAACATCATGATCATGTCACAGTACTCCTGCTTCAAATCATCTGATATAATTTGCCTCGACAACTTTGTACGAGAGGGCTTGGGCTTGTTCATCCAGTGTGTGTTGATCACCTCTGTACACCTTTCGAATGTAGAAGCATACATTCGTTCAGCACGCTCTCTTGATTTGTAAATCATCTTCTCGTGTGCTGGGATTCCAAAAGCCTCGCCAATAGCTGCAGGAGTGAGGTTGGCGAGCACTTGACCATCTGGTGAAATAATTGACCTGTGATCAGCCTCATAGTAATTTGCACATTCCATCATTAGCTCCGAGCACTGAATAGCTGGTGGAAAACCAGCAGCTGCATACAAGCCACTTCGAACAATATTGTGCGAAGTGATTGAAGGACGGTGACTGCCAACTCCCATTATCCGATTTTTAAAAGTCTCCAAGTTGAAAGAACCCAAATTGGTATCAACCAACTTGCTCAACTTCGAAGTGAACTTTGACTCCGGCAGGAAAGGCTTGCTCAGCTTCTTGATAACAGCCTGCCTGGATGCACCATTGCTTTCTCTGCCAGTTGCTCTTACTTCAGCCATCCTGCAAAATAATAAACAGCCATAAGCAAATTAACTTAGAAAATAAATAAAATATCATGCAGGGGCTGCCAGTCGATTTTTAAAACTTTGAGAAGTTGCAACATCATATCTCATTTGCAAACCTCACTTATCCTTCACAATTTCGAACTTTCAACACTTAGAAAGTTTCAGCAAGTAAGCTTCAGCAAATTTTCTATGTTGGCTGCAACAACTTTAATACTTGAGAAAATCGTCCAACTTCAATCAGCAACTTGCCAGCACTTGGACTTTTAAATCTCAGCCTTCAGCAACTCACTTCAACTTCAAGTCGCACCTCTTTAGCTTCAGCAATGTTCTCTTTCAAATCGAATTTCTTCAACAACTTTCAGCTTGCACTGCAACTTCAAGTGACTTAGCAATTGCGTACTTCAGCAACTTCAACTTAGATTTTTAAATTTCAACTTCAGCGAATCACTTCAAGTCGTACCTCTTCAACAACCTTTAGCTTTAGCAATACTCTTCAACACTCAACTCAGGCACTCACTGCAACTTAAAACTCAGAGCAAAATTCGAATGTCTTCAGCTATGAAAAGAATGAATGAACCTTTAGCTTGTTATCCTGAATTTTTGACTCGTTTTAAAAATTTGGATAACCAATCAAAATTTTCATAAAATTTGAGACTTTTCTTCTCTAAGGCACGCATTACGAGGTGCAAAGAGTGACAAATCTCAGTTTTAGGTTTATTAACCTTTGGGCTATTCTTTTTCCCTCTTTCGTTTCTGTTTTTGTCAATTTCTGAGTCATTTTTAGTGTCTTTTTGACCAAATTCGGGTTTTTTGAGCAACTCAGCAAAAAGGGAAATTTTCACTTAAAGGCAAAATTGCTAAAGTTCTTTAAAATCCCGAAATTGCTTAAGTGACTCAAAAATCCGAATTTGTTATGAGTCTTCATTTTTAACAAAAAGCAAAATTGCAAAAGCTTTAAAAAAGCCTGATTTGCTTTAAGTTAAATTGTTATATGAGTCAAAAAACCCCGATTTACTGCAATTGCATTCAAAAGGTGCGAATTTGTTAAAAATGAAATTGCGTTGGTTTCTCTAAACCCCGATTTTAGTTTTTAATGTCATTTTTACATTGCAATGAACTTCAAAAAGTCCGACGCCATTATGATTCAAGCCATTTGAATCCTTTTTGGTTTTGACTTCCCTGTTTCAAGGAGTTTTAATCGACTTTAAAGCTTGAAGTTCGGATTTTACCAAGTAAATAGCCAGTTCTCTTTTATTTTCTGAACGCACCTAGGGTTTATTTCGTCATTGTTTTCAGTTACAACTTCTTTTCAGGTATGTTCTTTTTTGTTTCTATCTGATTTCGTTTTCTGGTTATTCATCGTTTTGTATAAAACGTGATTTATTTATACGCATTTCGTTTTAATTTCTACGTCTTTTCTTTAAAATACGTTTTTCTTTCACATATATTACTGATATACATCGAAATGCATACTCATTCGCCCTTGTTTATTTTCGTTTACACTATATTTTCATTCGCTTTTGTATTTTACAAAACGCGTTTTCATTTTCATGATCCGCCTTTACAAAATGCGTTTTCATTGTTATTTACCTCGCCTTTATTCAAAATGCATTTTCCATTTATTATATACCTTCATACCCCACGCATCCTCTGTTTCTCCTCATTCCATCCAAATTTGCCTTTCATATCCTTTCATACTTACCTCTTCAAATCTCATACATAACGCATTTTCCACTTTTTAAATGCCTTATATGCTGAAAACGCGTTTTTCATTACGCTATTCCAGCAATAAACTTTTACTTCATTTCGTCTTCATTCATCTTTTCAGCAATAAAACTTTCATATACCATGCTCGTTTCTTTCGTTTCCATTTATCCACTTCAAATCCTCTATTATCATTTTCCACAAATAATCCACTTTGAGTCATATTTCGGGTTTTGACAACCAAAAATGCAAGTCGGGATTTACAACTGTAATTACAATTTTCAAAATTGCAAAACAATAAAATTGTTAAATGTCCTAAAAATCCCGATTGCCTTTGTAAAAATTGCTGAAGTCATTGAAAAACCCGAAATGCCTTAAAAAGCACAAAAGTTGACCTTTTTTGGACAAAATTCCAAATCCAAGCTAAAAACCTCTTTGTCTTGCTGTTCCAAGAAGACAAAACGTTGTTTTTGACTGCCATCATTCCATCAAGTTCCGAATTCGTCTTCATCATTCACTTTCCATCATTTTTCTAAAGACCATTTCATTGTCCTAGGGTTTGAGTTTCACCATGTCCACTCACGTTGATGCTGATGATGTTCTAACCTTATGGGGTTTTCACCGCAGCCTTGCAGATTCCTGTTCAATGACAGACGAACCAGCTTCTCCAATTAGCAAAAAGATGAAGTACAAATTTGATAAATATCAGAATGAGATTTCCCCATCTCACGTGGTTTCAAATATTGACGAAATCAAGGACACAGAAATTGGGCATGTTGATATGTCTGAGTTTCTTGGGAGAGCTGAGAAATCTACTTCTCCTGATATGCAGAAATTGCTGAGAAGTCATATTCATCTGGTCTCTTCTTTTCCTGTTGCTGCCCTTGAGCCTGAATTCGTTCTTGCATGTGCATCCCATTTTGATAAAGAATCCAGAACTATCAAAGACGATGACGGCAACGTGGTTATTAGACTTGATGCTGAGACAATCAATAGAATTTTCAGAGTTCCTGATGCTACTACATATTCAGAGATCACATTGAAGAGTGCTCACAAACATTTCAAGTAGAAAAAGAGTGATTGTATCAAACATATCAATTCTAAATGGCTTCCCAAATCAAGACCTTGTGTGACCCGGATACCCAAGTTGTATCGGTCTGATTTTAAAGAGGAAATTAATGATATGATCACTTTTCTGAGCAGAATAGCAGGGTTGAAGGTTTCCAATGTGTTTGAAAACTGGATGTATAAGTTCATGGTGGTTATTAGAAAAGCACAGCATCCAATATTCTGGGGAGAAATAATCAGTGACAGTTTGTGTGAACAGCTTGCACAAGTCCCTACCACTCTTACCTTCTATATGAACTCATATTTGGTTTATATAGCAGCTTCGTTGAGGCATTTTCTAGGCCTATCTCCTCAAGGTGACAGATCGTTGGTGCCTGTATGGGAGTATTATGATCAGCTAACTTTTATTCCAAGTCGAGCGCATTATAGAAGAGTTGAAGATGCTTTCTTTGGTTATTTTATGTGTTTATTTGACAAAGCATTGGTAAACAACAGGGTATCTGAGGCAGCTTGGAATAAAGTAAATGAGTATGGCTGCTTGTTTCTTCAATTTCCTACCTTTACTTATATGAGAGTCGGCTGCTTTGAAGACCAACCTTATATGCTTCCAAGGTATCCGACAGATAAGATTATTCTAATGGAGCTAGGAAGGCAGCTAATGGTAGTGCATGCACGTCAAGTTTCACAACACAAGACTGGAGTCAGTATTTCATCACATAATCCATTGATAATTGGGAGGTATTCTTTGACAACTTCTTCAAGAGCCAAAGCAATGGAAACTGAACTTCAGGAAATAACATTGAAAAGATTTCAGGCCAGAATAGATTTTGATTATAGAAGGATGAAAGACAAAATTAAAAGAGCCTTCACTCATGTGCACCGCATTGAAGACATTTGGGCAGACCTTCGGACAGAAAAAGATATATACAGAATGGATTATTGCAGACTTACATTGGAGCAAATTATTGATCTGAATCTGACCTTAATTCCAGAGGGAGTAATTGATGATAGGCAGGTTTTAGATCCTGAATACGAAGAACAAGGAGTTGCTAATGCGCCCATTCCTGCAATCCAGTGGTCTCAAAAGGAATCTGTCTCTATCTTTGATAGATTTCAATCAGTCTTGGCAAACACCAACGCTTGGCTCAAAAGCATAGGTGTTAAGACTATTAAAATCAAAGTTAGGGCTGAAGATGATCCAGCTGGTCCTAAGGGATTGAAGTCAGAAATTAGAGAGAAATCAAAAGAAGGAGCTTCCTCTTCAGGTACTAGAATTAAATTGAAGGTAAGCCGAGCTGTGGAACAACCATTGGAAAAGGAAACACTAAAGGGAAAGGAAGTTAATCAAATGCAGATTCAGGTTTTGGATCAGCAAGAAGAAGAAGAGGTTCTTGAAACCTCTACCATTCTAAGTGAGATAACTCCTCACATTGAAGCTCCAATACCAGAATCAGCCATATCTCCTGTGTCCCCTATCGACAGTGATGTTGATTCCTTCTCCACAGTTTTTGTCCCTTCTATTCCACCTCAAGAGACTAGTCATCAGTCCTTGTCGATAATGAATACACCCATGAGAAACTTGCCCAATAACTTGGAAAGTATCTTTGATGCAAATCCAATCTTTCCAGCCATGTCAGAAATAACTCTCCCAGAGATAGATACATCTGTAGCGAGCTTTGATTGTTTCATGGCTAATCCTAGTTGTAATTTGTCTTCTGAGCAAAATATAGTTGCTATACAAACTGAGGCACCATCTAGAATTTCAGTTGTAACACAAACTGAGTCTATTTCTACGGAGACTGCAGTTGCTATTTCAGATGTGACAACCTTGGATCTTCCTCCATGGTTGAATTCAATTGCTCCCAAAAGAAAGAAACAAGCACTGTCTCCTGATATTTTTGATTTCCAAAAATTGAAGAAATCAAAACCAATGGTTGCAAAGAAAGCAAAAACAGTCTCACAAGTGTTTGTTGACAGCAATAAAATGAAATATGCTGAGATTGCAGAGCCTCTTGTTGATAAACCACATGAAGAGATGCAGGTGTCTGATTACAGGTTCACTAGGGTGGAATTGGGCAAGCAGACTCATGCTAATATGATGCAAGATGCTCAGAGTTCAGTAACAATTTTGGCACAAAGCTATAATGAACTTCTAGCCAAAAAGGAAAAGCTCAAAGAAGACAATGATCAGCTAATTTCAGTTATTCAAAGAATTACTGGATCATCAGAAGTAGTTGGTTCTCTATCTGCAGCTCCTCCTAATGAATCAGTTAGGCAATTAGAAAGAATTGCACAAAAGGCCAAAGCAGTTGATTCATGGGTAACCCAGTTGATTGAACAAAGTATTCCAATGATTGAAAAGACCTTGCAAGTTCTCAAAAATGTCAGAATAGCCAAAATAAAGCTAAATTAGACTTTGGAAGCCTTCAAGCAGAGTTTGGAATCGCTTGAAAAAGATTTAAAAATCTGGCATGAGATAGATCAAGTCAAGTTACAAATTCTATGCAATAATTCAATCTTACCAAATAGAGAGAAGTACATAGAATTTGAAGAACTTATGACGAATAAGTCATTAGTTATTCAAGATCTTATCAAAGATATCCAGGCCACATTAGAAATGAATGATGAAGTTCAGCAGGATATTCTTTCAAGTTTTGAGAAAATCTCTTGCACAGTTTTGAATCATGAAGATGAATTACTTGCAGCTGATTTAGTTACTATAGAAATGGCAGCCAATCTTCATCAACAATTGGAATCAGAGCAGTTTACCATGGATTTGATTCATAAATTTGTTAATCATCAAATGATCCTTGATAAAATTCCAACTTCTTATGAAGAACATAGACTTGCAACAATCAGATACTTTGATGTAATCTTGAAGACTGTTGCAGTAGCCAAGAACACATTGGGCCCCGATGCAAATGAATTGCAGATGATCATCAGCAAATTCTTATCTTTCAAAGATAGGAATGTGACAAATTAAAATATTAGATTGTTTTATGTATTTTTACTTTCGACAAATATATGTAAAAACAAATTTTGCAAATTGCAAGTGTTCTTTCCTTTCAATTTTGAAAAATGCAATTACATGTAAAATCTTACAAAACAAATCACAATTTGGATTGTAATTTTGAATAAGTCAATTGCAATTAGTTATCGGTTGAGAGATTTTCTCAAGTTTGTTGAGATCCTCCCACCTTTTTCTCCAGACCTTCCTCCTATAAATACTTGAGGGGTCTATTGTAATTTGATATCTTTTTAGCAAGCAAGAAAACTCTGCAGAATTTTATACTCATAAAGTCTTTGAGCTTTATAGTTGATAATTGTGAATTTTCAAGTAATATCAAGAAGTTGGAATTTCAGACTTTGAGCTGAATTCTCATTTTGCATCCTTTATGTTCTTATGTCATTTTGGATCATCATTTTGTGACTACTTGAGAATTGTAGAATATTGCTGAAGAGAGATTCGATTTAAATATCTGCAGTCTTTGTGCTGTAAATGTGAAGATTGAATTCATAGTTAGTATTAGAAATTGAGAAGAATTATAAGTCTTTGTGCTCGTAGTAGTTCTCATTTAGAGTAATCAAAAGATACATCGTAGTTACAGACTTTGTGCTGTTTTATGTTGTATATTATTCATTAAGTAATCATTCTGAAAAGGGTAGATAGGATCTCATTCCTCAAGACTTTGCGCTTATTGGTTGTTTTCCCGTCCCGGAGGAAGTAACGGAAGTCTTTGTGCTTTCAGGAAACTTTATTTCCTCTTTCTTAATTTCACTGCATAGCTGCCATAATGAGTTTCATCCACATATACTGTTTCTTTTCTGTGAAGAGAGAAGAACGTAATCTTTCCTGAAATAAGAGGAACGATTGCTGTCCTACCCATATTAGTTTTATTTAGTTAAAGGGGGATCCTTCCCTAAATTAGGAGAGTTTAATCTCACGTGCTGTGGTTGAAATCATTATTTTGTATACTTTCACAAGAATACAAAGTTTCCAACCAACACAACTCTTATAGCAAAATCGAATTCTAGAAAGGGGCTAAGTTTAGTGTAAAAACCCCTGTTCTAGCTAAACTCTGAACTGTCTGTGTTTTTGTTTGTTTTTTATGTATTTTGATTTTTTTGGGTTTTTGCATGAAATAAAGAACCATGCGATTTTGGAAGAAAATGATATAAAATTTCCAATAAATGCAATAAGGTTAAATCTAACATAAATAGGTTCCAGAGATCATAGCTAATGATTATATTAACTTTCCTCAGCTATTACAATGATAGATTTTTGATATTCAAACTAAGATAAGTCAGATTTTCAGTCAAAAACCTGATTTTGCAGCTAGCTGGTTAATGCTTGAATGGTACGACCAGATCCTTACAATGCCTGTTCCCTGCGCCAGATGATAGCAAGAACTCCTAGAGGCATAGGCGCCCCCTACTGTGATATCAAACTGCCAGAAGATAAGGCGATTTGCCCATACAGGAAAAATACGGCCTTAATGATGAATGTACGGCCTGCAGTTGAGTTGTACGGCTTTGAAACAGTAGCCAGCAAATAAATAAAAGTACGGCTCTCTCTTGAATCTCCAGATCTCAATGAAATAGGCGCCTCAACTGAAGAAATCTTGCCGGATGAATCTAACACTGAAAACTCTGAAAGTAAATACTCTGTGAATGTTCTGTGATCACTTCTGAATGAAGAAATCTCTCTGAAAGCAATAGATCAACTGTTATTTCACAGTCTCTGAATTGCAACACTGAAGATGGCTCGTTCTCCAATGCCTGTAGACAACAGAAACCCTAGGCTTCGTTCTCCGGAAGAAGACTTGATCAAAATTTCAATATTCAACATAATGGCTCGAATCCCAAGGCAAAACCCTTATATTCTTGAAAAGTGCGACTTTTCTCAATTGAGCATCATTTAAATAAATTCGAACTTTTATTTTAATTATTTCAATAGTCTTCAATCACATTTTTAATTATAAATTATAATTAAAAATGGCCCCTTCAATGATGGTCGACCCCCTTCAGCAATTCACTTAAGTTATAATATTAAAATATTATAACTTTATAATATAAGCTCCGAATAATTAATATTTAATTAAATCAATTAAATATTAGTATCTCCCTCAAAATGTGTCCGATTCACGAACCGTCTGAAGCTGGCGAATAAGGGCGTGATTCTGCACATGACCAAAACATACTGCTAAAAATAGCAATCCGGGCAAATGGTGTCCGAATGAGCCCGAACGAAAGCCAACTGATAAAGAATTGACAACCGAAGCCAAGCCAAGCTCCGTCAAGACCCTCTATCCATCCTATCAGCCTACGAGAGTCGCATAATAGGCTAATCATTAGCTCTAAGAGATGTCAATGGAAGGGGACATGACATTTAGCCAGTGCATTAAGTCTCCACTACTTCTCAAGAATTCAAATTTCCCTCCTCTGGCATTTGCAACACTTGTCACCTGACGCCTGGAATCTTGGCCTTCTAGAACTTCAACTTTGATTGGCGTACTTTAATTCTCTTTCGAAAATATTTATTTTAAATTCACTTTTGAAAATATTCACTTCGAATTCATTCACCAACCGGAGCTCTGTCATTTAAATTTTTAATTTTATCTCTGACTCTCTGGAAAATTCATCATGTGAAGAATTCAATCAAAATTATCTAGGCAATCCACTTCAAGTTCATCGTCTGGAGAATTTTTATCTTGAAAACATATTTTATTCACTTTGCCTTAGAAAATTTTAAATTTTCCTTAGGAAAATTCCATAATTCAAGTGCCGATTAAAATCTCCATCTCGAAAGCCTCGGCGAAGTGCAAAAGACTTTAAAATCAATTCCTTGTCGACAATCTTCAATACCTAGAAGAAAATTTCTTTCAGAACTTGTCAAATTCATGGGTATACAACGAACGGGTTCATTTAATTTTCTTGAATTTTGAACCTTAGAAAAATAATTCCTCATGAAATTTATTCTTGTTCTTCATTCCTGCGAGTATTTTGTTGCTCTGACTTGAAAACTTTTAATCACCCTGTGAAGCTGACGTCCTCTGATTTCTCCACTGGCAATTTATTCATGCTTTAGGAAAATTTCACATTCTCCAACTTGGGCATATTTTTCCTAAGGAAGAAATTTTTTGTGCCTTAGAAAAATTTAAAATTACTTAGTACATTTTGCACCTTTGCCTTAGGAAATTTTATTCAACTTCAATCATCTTGCCTGTGAGGAAATTTTATCAATTCACCTAGGAAATTTTTCTCCATGTCTTGGGTGCATTTTGCATTTCATGAGGGATATATTTCTTTTAAAATTCCAACGTCTAGCAATTTCCATTCACATTTCCATCACCTTACCTTGGCGTACTTAGCAAATTTTATTATTCACATCATCTCATAGCCAGGCGCATTTAGCACGTGGAAGAAAAACTCCAACGCCTTCACTTGTCAACTCCTATTCACCTTACCTTTCCCTCTTGGCGCATTTAGCATGTGTAGGAGGAATAACTTTTACCACGCCTTGGTATTTTGTCTTTATATGCCTTGATTTGGGCGCATATTGCATGTGATGAAGGATGAAACACTTTCAATGCCACCTTGTGACCTTTGAGCTCCCTTCATTTGTCCTTACATGCCCTCATTTGGGCACATTTGAGCATAGGAGGAGGATAAAGTTTCCAACGCCCCTTTGACCTTGTTGACTTCTTTTTATAGGCGCATTTCCCATGGTGAGGTGGATGAAGTTTGATACATGGGCGCATTTTGCCTATAGTGGAGGATGAAACTCCTTTTGACTCTTTGACTTTCTTGCTAGACATGGGCGCAAATGGAGGCATGAGGTGGATAATCTTCATTACTTAGAATATTTTCTATCCTTTTGCTTGTGAGGGCGCATTTTCAAGGATGGAGCAGGACAAACACCAACACTTAGCATTTTTCTAACACTTTCATCCTTGGGGAGGGCGCATATGAGGTAGGCTGCAGGACGAACTCAACTTAGAATTTTCATTTGCCAACCAGTTGAGGATGAGGGCGCATTTTGGCATATGAGGAGGATAAGCATTTAAAAAAAATTTCAATCATCTTGAATGCAAGCTAGGCGCATTTTGGATAGGCAGGAGGATGAAACATCAACACTTAGGCGATTTTTCATCTGCCAGCCGGCTCCTCTATGTCCTGCTATTTATAGCACATTTCTCTTGGTTTTCACACTTCTGAAGCTCGGAACGATTTGAAATTTTGAACACAGGACCTCCATGACCTTGTTAGCCTGTTCATACTGCCATCTTAAGCTGTCCTACTATTTATAGCACATTTCTGAAGGTGGTTTACTATTTATAGCAACTGCCCGTTTCTGAGACCTTCACAGCTCTGTTTGACTTGAAATTCGAATGACGTGCTCCTCATCGGGTGACCTGCCCATTAACACTGGCGCCTGCTGCTGGTTTACTATTTTTAGCCAATTTCTGGAATGCCTTACTATAAATAGTAAGTGCTCCGATTGCCTTCAAATTTTACCGATGGATAGCTTGAAAGATGCTGATCGCAGTGGGATACACCGGTTTTCGGAAATTCTGAACCTTTACCTCTCTTTTGGGTCCCGAAGCTGGAAACCCTAATTTGTCTTGCATGCATATCAAACGACCTCCGTTTGACCTTGTTTTTGTTGCATGCCGATCAGTTTGTAGTTTTGATGCGCTGGGAGAGAGCTGCCACAATGGACTTGCTAAAAATAGTAAGTCACTGAATACTAATCATCTTGCTTTGCATGTCACACCACTGCGTAGGTCTCGAAAAACCCACAAGGAAAACGCAGACATGCAAAGAAAACCCTGACATGCAAACCCTAAAAATAGCCTCCGAAGGCTGAACTCTGAAAGTCACTATCTCATTTTGCATGTTACACCATTGCGCAGGTCTCTGAAAACCCAGAAGGAATCCCCAGACATGCACTGAAAAACTCTGTGTATAAACCCTGAAATCTGCTCTGGAAGCTGAACTGCTAAAAATAGTAAGTTGTCTGTTTCAGCTCAAAATTTGCAGACGAGCAACTTGATGTGTTCTGAATGCAGTGTGACTGTTGAAATTTCAAAAAATGCTGAAGGAACGCCTTGAATTGCACACTTACTAAAAATAGTAAGTAGCCGGAATCTGATGAAATTTCAATGGAAACTTGCTGGAAGCATACTGACAGCAATGCCAATCTCGGACTTCAATTCATTCACTTCATTTGACTTCATTTGACCAGAAAGGTACAAACCCTAATTTTCAGACTTGGCCAAAATTTCACGTTTAGGCTCACAGACGGGCACAATCCCGGAAAGGCAAATAGCAGAAAAAGACCGAAAGAGGGAGAGAGAGAGACAAAACCAAAGCCAAAAGACCAGAATAGAGCAAAAATTTAGGGGGTCCCCATTTGAATGGGGCGATGTGTGAAAAAGGTCACAACAAGTATTATAGAAGTCCAAGTGTTGCAAATGATATAGAATGTCTCTCCAACTCCAAAAGACTCTCAAACATGAAAATTAAGCCAAAACTCCAACTCCTAACAAATCTGATATAACAGACCAGCAAACTGAAAACACATACCAGCAACTAGAAAACTCACTAAAATGTTCATAACTCACTCAATACTCAATGGATTTTCATGAAATCAAGTGCTACTAACTCTAGGAGGGATGGCGACCAAGACAAGACCAAGAAACTGCACCCAACTCCAGCTAATATTTATTGCACAAATTCCAATGGCATTGACAGGCATGACTCAACCTTCAAGAGGGGCGACCAGCAATATAAAATCAGAAACTCCATTAAAAATTCTCAAACTTTGCAAGATGGGATGCCTAGGGCCTAGGATTTGATATAGGAAGTACCCAAAATCAAATAAAAATCATGCAATGAACTACAAATGAAAATAAGCTTCAGCCATAGCCAAACCAGCAACCCGTAGACAACAAAATCTTCAAAACTTCAACTGTGAAACTCTATCTGCACTCCCTAAATGAGGAGCAGTCTCTGAATGTAATGTCCCCATTTTTGCCTGATATTGCTTGTGGTTGATGGTTTGCTGGACTCAATTGTAATTGGAGTAATAAGGGAGATAAATAATTAAATTAATTATTTGTAAGGTTATTAAATAAATAAATATTATAAAGTAACCTTATATTTAATTAATTTAATAAAGTGACTTAAATAAAATATTATATCATAAAGTCACTAAAAATAAAATAATATTATTTCTAGAAGCTTCTTGAAGATGGATTTAAAAAGTATAAAGAGAGGGGTCAGCCAAGCTTCTAGTCATCCAGCAATTGAAGATTGCATTTGATGTTTGTGGGGAAGCCTAAGGGTTTTTGCAGATTTTCTATTTTGATCTTTGGGAATGGTAACTCCCATTGATTTGCATAACTGAGGTGGTGAAACTATCTACTGAAGGGTTGCAGCCGTTGGAGGTGATACTTTAGTCATCTCACTATTACAAATTTAGTGGCCCAGGGCCAAATTTGGAGGTGAATCGATTAGGAGGTATTTGCAGATTGAAAGGAGACAATGATTGGCATTTTGAAGGTGATCATACATTAATTGCATTGCTCGGATTTTTATCTCAGTTTGTTCAACCAGCACATTGGAAGGCACCGATTCATTTATTCAGTCCATAGCTTGGTACGATTTGGACAAGGGTTGGAATGCTACATTTCTAGAGACCATATCATTGATGTTTGGCACTATTTGGATATACTTGGAGGCTGGTAATATTTTATATCAGAAGCTCATAATAAAACAGGGGCGACTTGCCAAGAAGGACGATTTAATTCATAGAGGCTTGCACATGCATCGATTTCACTTGGATGTTTAGGCGCCTATCTCCTTTAGGGCTGAAAGTGATTTTAGGTGTGAAGAATCAAAGTTTGCAGCTGTATATTAATTTATATCAGAGGGCGGGTCTGAAAATAGGGGCGGCTCATGTTGGGTCTGATTTGGGCTTAAGAGGAGTCTTCTTCCTTTGCATTCAAGTTGCCACTTTTTCTTCAAGCCAAGGCAGATTTTATACCAGGTTCTTACATCTCATTTAGTCTATTTTGCATTATCAACTTAGGAGTTGCTGTAGTTGAATGGTCATATCAGACTTTGGCATCATATTGAGCATACTTGTAAAGCTAAGAGTCTTGGCTATTTCTATCTAGCATTGTACTCAAATTGTCTTTCAATAAAGGAGATATAAGTTATATGCCAAATGCTTGATGTAATCTTCATGTTGGTTAGAATAATAGTTTGCATGCCAATTGTTTGACAAAATGTCAATTGGCTGTAGGTGTATATTTTACATGTAAAAATCATATATGTGCATTTGAAAAGATTGAAAGAAGCCATTTATGCATTTAGATGATTGCTTAGTCATTGTAATGTTCTTTACAAGCATTTAGAGTACTTTGATATCATTTTTCAAGCAAACATATCAGACTGAAACCACAAGCCAGCAAGCATTAAGTTTGTATCCAAAGTGTTTGACGATATTCCTTGAGCCATATAACAGCAAGTTTGAGATCAGTTTGGGCAAGGCATATTACACTGAAACTCAACTAGGTGCTATCTTTCAAGCACGAAACCAAGGTTGAAGGAACTAGGAGGTATGCATTCCTTGAAGCTAGCTCTGAAATCATTTCAGCAGCATAACAGTATAATGAGCAACAATAGATACTCAAATGAAGGCCAAGTCTAATATTATAACTTTTCTTTTCAACTTTTCAAATCCACCTTTTCCCTCCAATTAGGGTGCCCAAAATAAGATTCAAATTCACTTTTCTCATTTGCATTTTTATTTAACCACCTTCTCCAAGTCGTCCCCCTTGAGTGAAATATTACTTTATTAAAAATGCAAGTATATCTCCCAAGGGCGTCCAAGGTAGACTTAAGTAATTTTAACTTAAAAAACCCAAACCTTATATTCCACAAATATCTCTCCTCCAAGGTTAGGCATCCAAGGGCTAAAGTGAAATATTTTAAATAAAAACACTTATTTCTTCTCCTCGGTGTCCACCAAGATAATATTTTCCCCTTATGAAGTCGTCCACTTTTCCTAGGAGATAATTTCACTTAAAATGTTGTTTTCATCAAATATCAAACTTGCCAAAATAACTCCAAGAATGCTGGAATGACCAACTACTCAAGCTAACCTGCCAAAAATAGCCATTGCACTGAACTGTTGAACTGCTGCTAAAAATAGCACTGCCAAAAATAGTACATACTAAAAATAGCATACTGCTAAAAATAGTAAGTTGTTCCAAACTCATTTTGAGCACAAACCGGGCAGCTGTCGTGACTTACTAAAAATAGTAAGTCCAGAAAAGTTCTTTGATTTAGTTGCATGTTACACCATCACGAAGCTCACTGAAAAACCCAGAAGGAATCCAGAATCAGAACTGTAAAACTCCAACATGCAAGCCTCCAAAACTGCCAAAAATGCAAGTCATTATCTCGACATGCATGTTACCACATCCTGAAGCTCTCCAAAAACCCAGAAAGCTCCACTAGACATGCATCAGAAAATCTCGCATGCAAGCCTTCAAAACCACCTCTAAAAGTGGAAACCCTAATTTCAACTTTTGACTGGCCTACGGGTTTGCGGAAATAGGCAATCAGACACAAAAGAGTGTATGGCTAAAATGGGGACATTACATACAATGTTGGGTGCAGAAAGGCTCCAAATAATTATTCACACACTCAATGTCTTTATCTATCCCAAGGATTTGGAGAGATCAATAAAATTCTTAAGTTTTTAATACATTTTCTAAATTTTTGCTCATTTCTTTAATAAATAAATCCAAGTACACCTAGAAAATCATAAAAGAAAGTCCCAAGACACCTCAAACTTGAAAAGGGAGGCTTTTTCCATGGATGACAAAGATCATTGTGAATTGTCTACAAATTAGTGCTTACTCTATGTTTTTCCTTTCTTTAAATTTTCCTAATGATATTTTCTTAGAGTGCCACTAATGCAATTGTGGATGGAGCATCCAATTAAGGACTGTCTAACCATGCAGCAAAAGGAAACAACTCACAATTATATAGCAAAAAATTCACAATTATATAGCAAAAAACTCAATGACAGTGAAAAACAATTATATGATCTTTATTGGTTCATAGTCAAGAATGCATTACAATCTGCCACAATGGATTTCCAACATGCTAGGCCTCATCCTTTTTATTGCAAACATGTAATTATAGAATTTGAAAGATAATGCAATACAATCCCATATCCTTCCTCTAATTGTTTGTTGCTTTCTTTGCTACTTTAATGTTGCCTCCAAATGATTTTGAATGGTTTTTATGTATTAGTATCAAGCCTTGTGAACGATCTTTGTTGGTTGTAAGGTGACATGAAGCTCAAATCCTCGATGAAGCATGTAGCTGGTCAAATGTGTAGGTAGAATCTCCTAGATTGAATGTAGTGATGTAAAACTCGCTGCAATGAATACTCCTAGGTTCAATGTATCATGTAATGTGTTCCTTTGTTGCTGCGAACTTTGAAAGCTACTGCAACTTATGAAAAATGAAACTGAGTGTTAGTTTGTCAAGCTCGGTGAAGTTCAGAAACCAAGTTATGCCTTTGTAGTTATCAAAATCTTCTGAAAAGTGAATATAATGTTGAAGGATCATTGTAGAACATATATTCCAAGCCATGAGGTGAGATATACAATTGTAGTGAAATGCGGTGGGATTTTGGCAGATTGATTGATGATTTGAAACCTACAAACAATGTAAGTGAAAGAAAAATATTTGGTTGATGCAAGATTGCTCTTACACCTTGGGATGCTCCTATATCAGATGCTC
Organism: Sequoia sempervirens; assembly: GCA_007258455.2. Taxonomy (NCBI): domain Eukaryota; kingdom Viridiplantae; phylum Streptophyta; class Pinopsida; order Cupressales; family Cupressaceae; genus Sequoia; species Sequoia sempervirens. The sequence goes on along the minus strand of VDFB02157329.1, from coordinate 14,371 downwards.
AGGTTTGTTTGAAAAGCAAGTCCTTCACTTTCTAGTGGCTAGAGGGAAACCAAGATAGTCTACCTCAACCTTAGAAATCCAACTTGAATCTTCTTCCAGTCTACCTTTTCAATTCACCAAATACTCTTCAATTCCTAGTACTTCTTCCAACCTGTTGGCGTTTCAATTAGCACCTCTGGAGTGCTTATTGGAAATGGTCAGCTATTGCAAGTTATTAGTGTTTGCTTCTTCAAATTGGGAGGGGAAGATCCCTCTTGTTGCTGATTTTTGTGTAAATGAAAGGAATAAAGTAAACTACTATCCTATCTTTTTTACTCAGTGGTAGGACACAAGGGTGCATAAACACAATGCGCCGTGGCTAAGATTTTCTCTGGTTTCGGCAAATCTTAACTTCGACTAAACTAGCTTTTAATCTATCCTATCTCCTCAAGATTAACAGAGCATGAGGGCATAGGAGTGGGAATGGATGGTTCAATGATCAATCACTTGGACGAATTAGTCTCCTAGGATGTATCCGAAGTCTCTGAACTCCCAGATCCGTATTGAAATAAAATCCACACATAATACTTACTCTAGCGCTCCGAAAATTAAGAGTGTTTTCAATCTGTTCAAATCAGTATAAAAAGATTTCCAAGTAATCAACATTGTACATAATACTTCCAAATGAGCTTAAAAAGAGAATTTAAATTTCATTTTATGTATAATATTAATATCAATGTAATGTATCAAGATTATACAAAGCATAAGTATTTCAAGACTTTTCTCATATACATATATTCAATCATACTTGGAAGAAATCAACAATTCCAATAGAAACATCTTTTCTATGCTAAGTCATAAAACTTTAATTCCTCAAATCAATGTTACATTAGATACTTTCAAATCATACTTCTATTTCAAAGTTTCAACAAAGAAAGTCAAATACATATATACATTTACAATGGGCTTCACAAGCCAATCCTGAATAATACACAAGTACATCAATAGCAAATAAAACTTGGAACCACCAACCGCCGTGACACCATCGGTCTGCTTGCGAGCTGGGGCCAAGAGTGTGATTCAGGCGCCTTTTCCGCCCAACCACGAAGTACATGACTTCCCCGGGTTCCTTCCTAACTCGAAGGAATCCCCGGCCCTGCATAAAGGAGCCTAGCAACCCGAAACAGTAAAACAGGAGGGAACTCTCGATGCCTGGATGCCTATATGCATTTCTAACATGAGAAATAAACACATTTCTTGCAGGAGGTGGCAGAGACTCAAATACATATATGTTTCTAGGCTTTTAAAACAAACCCATCTATTTCAATGGTACAAGTGCTTGGCCAAGCATAAATAATACAAGTAAATGGTAGTTTAGAAAAGGTAATACTACCGTCTCTGTTGGTCCACCTTCGGCACCCTGTCCCGGAAGTTACCACAAGTAAAGTATGAATAAATACCAAGCAGAAAGTTGTGCATTTTCTTACATGTTTCATACATTCAATTAATTCTAAAAGAATTTCAACTGTGAATTTCAGAACATCCTTTGAAAGAAAAATTGTAAATTCAGTAGTAAGATTTCGTTTACTCTTTTGTAAGTAATCCTCTTCTGATTTTGGATAAAGGCTCTGTTTTTAAAGAAGAACATGTATGTCATAATACTTTTCAGTGTACTTTTAGAAAGAAAGATTTAATTAATTTGTTTGAATGAAACAGTGTTTTCTGATTTCAGTATGTACTTCTATTCTTTCCAAGTTCAGGCTGACTGATAGTGTAATTCCCAATTTTAATACAGGTTTCAGAGTATTAATAATATACTGAAACAGTGCAATTTATTCAGAATATCAGAGGTTTGAAAGATAGTCTTGCATTCAAATTTTATGTTGTATTCCTTTACTCAGGATTGTACTTCTGTATGTAAGTATATGACAAAGTACTCAAGAAGGTTTTCAGTTTACATGGTTTTTTTCAGAGACATTTCTGTTCTTGTTCCAGATTTATCATTTCTGAGATATTTGTGTATATTTAACAGAGTTCATGTCACTTTCTGGAAATGGTTTTTTTTTCCTGTTTCAACTTGCATTTTGGTATATTTATGCATGGATATCTATACATATATATATATAAATATGTATATATATATGTATACATATACAACTAAGTGTATATGTATATATATATATATGTGTGTGTGTGTGTGTAAAAATTCATATACAGCTGCGTGTAGTTTTGAAGAAAGAAATACTGAATTTTATTTCTGTTCATAAGTTCTCTGGTTGTGCACACAAAATGTAAACATTTTCCAGGGTTTCCTTACTGGCATTGAGCAACATAAGGCTCAGGAAGCCCTTGCCCCTCCCATGGGGAGGGGGCGGGCTGTGAGGGGCTCGCGCCTCCTCCACAGGCCGCGGCCTGTGGAGGGCGCGAGCCTCCCACAGTGCCGCGTCCTTCCCATGGGGAGGACAAGGGATTACATCCCCTCCTAATTTCCTATGTATAACAGTTTCAAAACTCAAAATAAAGAAGACATTTCGTCCAGTATATACTGCATTCAAACTTGTCTCAAAGGCATTTCTAATTTATTTCAGGTGACTGTATTTTATGCAAAATTATATGCATATATATATATATATATATATATCGGGAATACAGATTCCTGTGCATATATATATGCATATATATATATATGTTTATGTATATTTCTAATTATAATCGAGAGCAGTTCAATAACTTGCAGCTTTTGCAACAAAATGTAACCCTAATCTGGAAGAAAAGATTGGGTATTCTATATTGCAACAATGAGAAGTAAGCTGTTTCCCAGATTCGAAAATAAAATATCGAAAAGATTTCTCAGTTATCTATAATCATTTCATAGAATACTGCATTTCATTTCTGCAATTTTAAACTGATTGGAAGCAAGTATGGAAAAGAACCTGGCAATTTTCTTCAGTGCAGATTTCTAGTATTACCTTCCTGTCACCTCCTTCTAGAGCTTTCTGATCTTTTTTTGAATGAATGTCCTCTTTTCTCTCTTAAAGCTTTATTTTTCTTTTCGAGGATCATGCAGAGTATTTTCAGATGACAGATACATTTCTCATGCAAATTCCAAAGATTGCCACATGCCAACAGCATTGTTGGTTTTAAGAAAATTTCCAGAGCCCTAAGTTCTTTCGGGCTGTTCATTCCTCTTCATATTGGAAAAAAATAATCCTATGCAAACAGAGATATTTCCCACTTTATACAAACCAATTATTCCATTATATGCAACATAATATTTTCACTTTATTATTTGTTTTTAATTTCCTATATATTGTTTTTAACTCAGATTTTCCTTTTTGAATATAAATGGGTAAACTAAAACAAAATAAACCATATTCTTTTCACAATTTATATGGTTAATTAAACTATATTTTAATTTTGCTATGCTAATCAATTTCAAACATTCACATTGAAAACAGAAATGGCCTAATGCAACTACATGATTTTAAGTGGTGTGTGCGTGATCGAGAGCTTCTCCTCTTTTACCCTGTCGGAAAGCTAACCTTCTTTTCCTCAATCACACTCTTGGCCTTCGATCACCTGCCACTCAAATGCACTCAGGCGTGCAAAAACGAAAGTGTATTAGTATCCAGTATAGAAATATAAATTTAGGCAATAATTAAATCAACATTCCTATTTAGTATCATTTTAATATAAAATGCACTCATAATTCTGAAAGAAAACAATTATTTTTCTACATTTCCATACTCCAAAGCATTGTAGTATATTATATTGCTCTAACACGTATCATAATTTGTATATTAAATCCCACAAAGTCATGGTCAAACAGCGTCAAAGTAAGTCATGGTCCAAATAGCATCAAAGTAAGTCATGGTCAAAATAGCATCAAAGTATGAGACGTGACATCCTTCCCCACTTGGGAAGAGACATCGTCTCGATGTCTAAAAGCAAATCCACACAATAGAGTTTGAAGTATCAGTGTATCATAGTCACAATATGCATAAAAAGAAAAGTAAGCTATAACCTCAAATGAGGAAAAGATCTGTTAATGTCATCTATATTTTCCTAGGTGGTATTATCCATCGAATATTGGTCCCACTGGACCCTGCACTCCACAATATCATGGTTCCACAACTTAACGTTGCGCCTCCCAGAATCCTGGTGGGCTCCGCTAGCACCACCCCTGAATCCTGCTAAGTGTGCCAGTCATGCACACCACACATATGGTATTACTACCATTCAATTATATCCAAGTAACAAATAGCTCTTGCACCAGAGCTTACAAGAATAACATCACATCTTTCGAGCTTAAGAATTTATTCACTCTCATTAGTATAAGTATAGAGAACATTTCTCGTTCAAGCATAAGCATCAGTGTAGTTAAGGAAACAATTTTCTATGCTATGAGTAAAAACACCCATACAGAAGTGTCATTGCACAAAGCATGAGAAGTGCATTATTGCACAAGCACCATTCTCATATAATACACATGTAAGTACCTTTACTAAAAGAAAAACAATCAGGCATACATGATCCACCCTAACAATCATTCATACCTTGTCTGCAAGACAAGTCGAGAAAACTTATCTAAACATCCTTACCATTGAAGGCCCCTTAAGGCATCTCAACTTTTTGTTCTTCAAAAATCTCGTGGATTCTACAAGACCCATATCCTCAATCATCAACTTTCCCAAAGTCTAGTACCATAATGAACATTCTTTCCTTTAAAACATCCCTTCTTAGGTTTCCTGCCTTCGAGAAGGCTCAACCAAGATTATCTATTATTATCCAATTTATTTACTTCACATATAAATTACAAATAGAAAAACAACTGCAAAGGTGCTCCAACGAGGTCCAAACTAACCATTGTGCACACCGACTATACTGAGACTAGGTCACTTGCAATCCATTCCTTTGACAATTCTGATTTTTGAACTTTCTCTTCTTATATTTAGTGCCCTTTATCTTCCTTTGAATTATACTTCATTTATTTCATCTTTTACATCTTACTTATTATTTATTCCTTAATCAATCCTTATTTTACTTCCATTACCAACTATTGGTTTCTTCTAGTTTAGAATACCTTTCTGTAACTTCCTTATCCTTTTTTAGTTCTACAACACTTTTATTATCCCCTTTTTTTTTAATAATACATTCTATATATCAAACTTCAATCGACATTTCCAATCTTACCTTTTTCTTCTCATTCCACGCTATTCTTCTTGTCTCAAGAGTTTCTCCTTCCTTTCGACTTCCATTACTATTATATTGTCATTTTAGTCTTTCATTCTTCCATTCAAACTTTATGTTACCACAACATCTTACATTTTATTAATTAATACATAGCTATGAGGAATTTCCATTCCTATGCCCTTATCCATCCTAAAATATCTTCTTATGATCTAACAATACATGTTGCCAAAGTGTTTCTTTGCTCTACCCTTTCACCACCTGCAACACCTCCCTACTTTCCATTTGTGTTCCATTACATCCACCTTAATTGAAGCTTACTACACAACCACTTTGCTTTCTCAACTAACATCCTCCTACCACTACCTATTATATCATCATACCAAAACAAGTTTTTCTCAAAACTCAAGGGATATACTTAGGAATCAATCCATAAAGCATGTTCTCAAATTTCCTTTGTACTATCTAGACACGGTGTCCTCTCATATAGTAATACCAACAAGATATACAAAAATAATAGGCCCATAGCAACACCAGTGTTCAAAACTTTCCTATTATTTCAAAATTAAATACTTGTATCAGACAGCGTATTAAGGAATTCAATCTATCGTAATTCTATCAACATACATACCAGGAACTGAAGCACTCTCTGTATTATACCCCCTCATACAATCTATCAGAGGTCCATCATGGACATGATAGAGCACATAACATGAAACTTGACCATCAATTTAAAACATTCAAGCATAGCCACCATTTAGAAAAATTAAATCAAATCCAAGGAAAAGAAAAGTCGATTTCAACAATAAGGCATAAAATGTGCACCATTTCAACAATAATTCACACATGACCATAATGGTCGCAAGATAAATAAGTATCGAAAATTTGATGGCTATACTTACTCATGCCCATAAATAAAAATTCAACTTTGGCCTACACGCCATTCAATAAATTGAACAAAAACAATAAAATAAATGAGTAAATAAATAAATAAGATATCAAATTTTTTTTAAGTTACATAACATATGAACTATGTGACTAACTCTAGTCATCAGAGAGGGAGTACAATACCCAACCATACCTAGATTTCAAAATCCGAGGTAAGTAAGAGAGCACATTCAATCATAGTGTATAGTGAGTCATCTAAGACCCAGTCACACAAAACAAGAGATCCATTCTACTTCATCATCCAACATCGTTGAAGATGCCAAACAACAAAAATTGCATTCCTTTCAAGGGAACTTCAATCGCCACGTAATGACACACATGGTCAAACACTAGCGAACATCCACAACCCAAGGTATCCAAATGCTTCATTCACAATGAAAAGCAATTACCAATTCCCACTTTATAGATATACACCATTCATATGGATAACGCATTACTACAACATTCACACATTAATTACCTGAAGTTCTCATTCACACAAATAAATATGCCAAAACACACACACACGGGATATGAAAACAAAAATTATTCAAGTGTGTCACTCACACAAGGTAAGTATACCATCTCTAACATAATATGAAGAACAAGCTTGAGCGCTTTACTCGCACTAACCATAGACAATCATAAGTGCATTACTCGCACATTATACATGTATATATATGCAAAGTGCCTAACTCACACGATGCATTACTCACACATTGTACATGTATATATGCAAAGTGCCTACTCACACGATGCATTACTCACACCAAATATAAATCAAACAGGAGTGCATTACTCACACATTATACATGTATATATGCAAAGTGCATATTCGTAAATATATCATTTATATAAATCCAGCATATAGGACTCATAAGGTCTCACAAGATCAAAACTCATGCCCTGTCAATAAGGCTGACAATGATAACTTATCTGAACAAAATTTTCCTCCTAGGACCATATCGAAGACTCCTAAGGAGGCTTAACTTGTATTTACTAAAGATCACAAGGATCATACACACATCCCGATTAGGAAAGAACAAACATCACCTAAAAATCAGCTTACTCATAATCAAATACCTTTACCATTGCAGACATCCTTCTTGGATTCTCTTCTTCCTTAAAGCATCATCTAATCATTAATGGTCGTAGGTGATTGTTCTTTCTACTTGTCTTAATATATGCATATTTTATTTTTACCTCTAGTAACCTTGTAACTTAACCTTTTAGATCATAGTCATTCGCCCTTTATGTCCTCAAGAGACCTCTTTTCTCAATATTTCTCTATTCTACATCATCACTTCACGGGTTGTCATCATGTCTTAGCCATCTTGGCTCAGATATATCCATCACAATATCTCAACCCTTTTTAAAGGTACAATCTCCAATCCTTGCTTCGACCATGACATTTTCCTACTAAGGATTCTTTTGAAAATGCCACTAAACTGATGAGTACTCTCAACTAATATAGTCATACCATGTCTAATCTTCTTGGTTCTCAACTTAAACATCCAAGACTCATTGAGGTTCCAACCCATCAAAGAAATCTTCGACCCAAGATAGGGTGCTAATTCACTCGATGCTCTTAGAAATTTAGGTCATCAACAGGTTCACATTGCAACCTATAGCGTAGAAGTCTTAAGGTCCGAGTGTTGAACCTATGGCTCTGATACCAAGATGTAGCGCTCCGAAAATTAAGAGTGTTTTCAATCCGTTCAAATCAGTATAAAAAGATTTCCAAGTAATCAACATTGTACATAATACTTCCAAATGAGCTTAAAAAGAGAATTTAAATTTCATTTTATGTATAATATTAATATCAATGTAATGTATCAAGATTATACAAAGCATAAGTATTTCAAGACTTTTCTCATATACATATATTCAATCATACTTGGAAGAAATCAACAATTCCAATAGAAACATCTTTTCTATGCTAAGTCATAAAACTTTAATTCCTCAAATCAATGTTACATTAGATACTTTCAAATCATACTTCTATTTCAAAGTTTCAACAAAGAAAGTCAAATACATATATACATTTACAATGGGCTTCACAAGCCAATCCTGAATAATACACAAGTACATCAATAGCAAATAAAACTCGGAACCACCAACCGCCGTGACACCATCGGTCTGCTTGCGAGCTGGGGCCAAGAGTGTGATTCAGGCGCCTTTTCCGCCCAACCACGAAGTACATGACTTCCCCGGGTTCCTTCCTAACTCGAAGGAATCCCCGGCCCTGCATAAAGGAGCCTAGCAACCCGAAACAGTAAAACAGGAGGGAACTCTCGATGCGTGCCTGATGCCTATATGCATTTCTAACATGAGAAATAAACACATTTCTTGCAACAGGAGGTGGCAGAGACTCAAATACATATATGTTTCTAGGCTTTTAAAACAAACCCATCTATTTCAATGGTACAAGTGCTTGGCCAAGCATAAATAATACAAGTAAATGGTAGTTTAGAAAAGGTAATACTACCGTCTCTGTTGGTCCACCTTCGGCACCCTGTCCCGGAAGTTACCACAAGTAAAGTATGAATAAATACCAAAGCAGAAAGTTGTGCATTTTCTTACATGTTTCATACATTCAATTAATTCTAAAAGAATTTCAACTGTGAATTTCAGAACATCCTTTGAAAGAAAAATTGTAAATTCAGTAGTAAGATTTCGTTTACTCTTTTGTAAGTAATCCTCTTCTGATTTTGGATAAAGGCTCTGTTTTTAAAGAAGAACATGTATGTCATAATACTTTTCAGTGTACTTTTAGAAAGAAAGATTTAATTAATTTGTTTGAATGAAACAGTGTTTTCTGATTTCAGTATGTACTTCTATTCTTTCCAAGTTCAGGCTGACTGATAGTGTAATTCCCAATTTTAATACAGGTTTCAGAGTATTAATAATATACTGAAACAGTGCAATTTATTCAGAATATCAGAGGTTTGAAAGATAATCTTGCATTCAAATTTTATGTTGTATTCCTTTACTCAGGATTGTACTTCTGTATGTAAGTATATGACAAAGTACTCAAGAAGGTTTTCAGTTTACATGGTTTTTCAGAGACATTTCTGTTCTTGTTCCAGATTTATCATTTCTGAGATATTTGTGTATATTTAACAGAGTTCATGTCACTTTCAGGAAATGGTTTTTTTTCTGTTTCAACTTGCATTTTGGTATATTTATGCATGGATATCTATACATATATATATATAAATATGTATATATATATGTATACATATACAGCTAAGTGTATATGTATATATATATATATATATGTGTGTGTGTGTGTGTGTAAAAATTCATATACAGCTGCGTGTAGTTTTGAAGAAAGAAATACTGAATTTTATTTCTGTTCATAAGTTCTCTGGCTGTGCACACAGAATGTAAACATTTTACAGGGTTTCCTTACTGGCATTGAGCAACATAAGGCTCAGGAAGCCCTTGCCCCTCCCATGGGGAGGGGGCGGGCTGTGAGGGGCTCGCGCCTCCTCCACAGGCCACGGCCTGTGGAGGGCGCGAGCCTCCCACAGTGCCGCGTCCTTCCCATGGGGAGGACAAGGGATTAAATCCCCTCCTAATTTCCTATGTATAACAGTTTCAAAACTCAAAATAAAGAAGACATTTCGTCCAGTATATACTGCATTCAAACTTGTCTCAAAGGCATTTCGAATTTATTTCAGGTGACTGTATTTTATGCAAAATTATATGCATATATATATATATATGTATATATGCACGGGAATACAGATTCCTGTGCATATATATATGCATATATATATATATGTTTATGTATATTTCTAATTATAATCGAGAGCAGTTCAATAACTTGCAGCTTTTGCAACAAAATGTAACCCTAATCTGGAAGAAAAGATTGGGTATTCTATATTGCAATAATGAGAAGTAAGCTGTTTCCCAGATTCGAAAATAAAATATCGAAAAGATTTCTCAGTTATCTATAATCATTTCATAGAATACTGCATTTCATTTCTGCAATTTTAAACTGATTGGAAGCAAGTATGGAAAAGAACCTGGCAATTTTCTTCAGTGCAGATTTCCAGTATTACCTTCCTGTCGCCTCCTTCCAGAGCTTTCTGATATTTTTGAATGAATGTCCTCTTTTCTCTCTTAAAGCTTTATTTTTCTTTTCGAGGATCATGCAGAGTATTTCCAGATGACAGATACATTTCTCATGCAAATTCCAAAGATTGCCACATGCCAACAGCATTGTTGGTTTTAAGAAAATTTCCAGAGCCCTAAGTTCTCTCGGGCTGTTCATTCCTCTTCATATTGGAAAAAAAATAATCATATGCAAACAGAGATATTTCCCACTTTATACAAACCAATTATTCCATTATATGCAACATAATATTTTCACTTTATTATTTGTTTTTAATTTCCTATATATTGTTTTTAACTCAGATTTTCCTTTTTGAATATAAATGGGTAAACTAAAACAAAATAAACCATATTCTTTTCACAATTTATATGGTTAATTAAACTATATTTTAATTTTGCTATGCTAATCAATTTCAAACATTCACATTGAAAACAGAAATGGCCTAATGCAACTACATGATTTTAAGTGGTGTGTGCGTGATCGAGAGCTTCTCCTCTTTTACCCTGTCGGAAAGCTAACCTTCTTTTCCTCAATCACACTCTTGGCCTTCGATCACCTGCCACTCAAATGCACTCAGGCATGCAAAAACGAAAGTGTATTAGTATCCAGTATAGAAATATAAATTTAGGCAATAATTAAATCAACATTCCTATTTAGTATCATTTTAATATAAAATGCACTCATAATTCTGAAAGAAAACAATTATTTTTCTACATTTCCATACTCCAAAGCATTGTAGTATATTATATTGCTCTAACACGTATCATAATTTGTGTATTAAATCCCACAAAGTCATGGTCAAACAGCGTCATGTTGTGATGTTTTTCACACATCGCCCCATTGCAAATGGGGACCCCCTAATTTTGGCTTTGCTTTTGGTTTGGTGTTGGTTTGTTTTTGCTGTTGTCTCTCTCTCGTTCTGTCTGTCTTTTCGGGGACGTTCTCGTCTGTGAGCTTTAACATGAAATTTGGCCAGGTCTGGAATTAGGGTTTTGTGTCTTTTGGTCAGTTCAGGGTTGAGTAAAGTGAATAAATTGAAAACCAAGCTTAACATTGTTGTCAGTGTGCTTCCAGCAGCTCTCAGCAAATTTTCATCAGATTCGGAGATACTTACTATTTTTAGTAAGTGTGAAATTACGTGCAGTTTGTCAGCATTTTTAAGATTCCGACAGTGACACGACATTCAGAGCGTATCAGGCTGCTCGCATGCAAAATTTGAGCAAAATTGGACAACTTACTATTTTTAGCAGTCCGGCTTCCAGGGCTAATTTCAGGGTCCAGATGCAGAGTTTTTCTTTGCATGTCTGGATATTCCTTCGGTTTTCAAGACCTTTCAAGGGCGCATATAACATGCAAGTCGATGATCACTTTCGATTCAAATTCGCAGGCTATTTTAGGGTTTGTATGTCGAGCTTTTCTTTGCATGTCGCGGGACTCAAGGGCTTTTCGAGCTTCGCTGATGGTGTGACATGCAAACGAGGATTCTCAATTTTCAAGAAGGAACTTGCTATTTCTTTAGGTCCCGGCGAAATTCGCCAAGCACCCAAGAAGGTCAGATTCACGCAGCTGATTGTAAATGCCACAGAAACGAAGACAAACGGAGATCTTTTGGTACGCATGCAGTGCAAGTTAGGGTTTCCAGCTTCGGAGCCTAAAAATAGGCATCAAAAGTCAAAATCTTCAAAATCCGATGTAAATCACTGCGATCAGCGTTCTCCAGGCTATCTGTTGGTGAAATTTCAAGTCAAAAGGAGCACTTACTATTTATAGTAAGTCAGATTGGAAACGTGCTAAAAATAGTAAATCAAGTGCATGCGTCAGTGCCAGCCGACAGGTCACGTGGTGAGGAGCGCCTCATCAAAATTTCAAGTCGATCCGAGCAATGGAGCTATCAGAAATAAGAGCTTACTATTTATAGTAAGCCACCTTCAGAAACAGGCTATAAATAGCAGGGTGACTAAAAGTGGCAGTGTCGACAAGTCGATAAAATCATGAGGATGCTACGTTCAAAATTTCAAGTTGATCCGAGCTTCAGAGGCGCAAATTCAGAGAACTTACTATAAATAGCAGGGCACGATGCTGGCGAGGATGATAAAAATTCGTCTAAGTCTGGAGTCTCGTCCAGCAGGCATAGGAAAATGCGCCCATCTCAGCTAGAGGCATGAAAAATTTTCAAGGCATGTGAGTTCATCCTTCACACAGGGCAAAATGCGCCCAAGACACCAGAAGTCAAAGAAAGTCAACGAAATTTCATCCTGCTCAGGGGTCCAAATGCGCCCAAGATGAAAGAGGGAAAGTTGAAAATTTTTCTAAGGCATGGAAATCCGCCTCACCCTCCAAAATGCGCCCATCCTCCACCATGGGCAAAATGCGCCCAAAACACAAAGGAGTCAAAGTGGTCAAAGATTGTTCATCCTTCTCCAAGGCTAAAATGCGCCCAAACTGGGCCATGTAAGGACAAAACATGGAAGTTGAAAGGTCACCCAAGGATGTTGGAGATTTTATCCTTCACAAGTATGGAAATGCGCCCAACTTGCATGCTTGTCCTCCTCACCCTCCTAAATGCGCCCAAATGAGCTCACATGAAGACAAAAAAACGGAAGTTGAAAAGTCACATGAAGGCATTTGCAAGTTCGTCCTCCTCCTACAAGGAAATGCGCCCATGTTTGGATGGTAAATGGTAAATAAAGGTGGTAAATAAAGTGAAAGACACTTCATGGCGTGGTAAACACAAGGCAAATGATAGGCATTTTCCTCTCAAAGTGTGATATGCGCCTATGTTGAAGGGAGTTATAAGGTGTTAGAAATATTTTCTAAGGCGTTGAAATGTTTGAGGGTGGTGAGTGAAATTAATGTGCTAGGCGTTAGAGAATAAAATGCCTAAGTGTTGGAAAATGGTGCCAAGTGAAAAAAAAAAAAATGCTAGGCATATCCTCTTGCTCATGCTATTTGCGCCTAGGATGAAATGTAGGATGATGTGATATGAAACTTTTTTTAAAGGGCGTTGGAGCTTCAAGTGAAAGTATTTTCTAAGTGTGGAGTTAAATACAAAATGGTGAGGGAGAAATCAAGGTAAAGCTGTGCATGAATAAAAATTTTCTAAGCTGAAAGTTGATAAAATTCCACCGTCATGAATGGACAAAAATCTCCAAGGGCAAAAAATTTTAAGACAAAGCTTTTAAAATTTTTCTAAGTAACAAAATATTTTCCCTAGGAAAACGCTTTAAGTCCGAGGGGGTGATAATCTTTCGAAGCAATGATGGGTCAGCCAAAGATGAAGCCTGGACTCCGCCTTCTCGAGGTTAATAAAATTTCAAGTCGGTAAAATTCTCAGAGGGATCAAGAACTAGAATAAAATTGTTGAAAGAATAATTTTCTAAGGTTCAAAATTCAAGAAAATTAAATGAACCCGTTTCGTTGGGCAATTCCATGAATTTAATGCGCCTGAGAAAATTTTTCTTCCTGGGTATCAAAGATTACCGGCGAGGAGTTAATTTTGTCTTCCACAAATTGCCGAGACTCGGGATGAAGATTTTAAGTGAGCACTGTGTTGATGTATTTCCTAAGGGAAATTTGGAAAATTTCTAAGGCAAAAATGAAGAAAATATGTTTTCAAGGAGAAATTCTCCAGACGGTGAATTTGAAAGAAACTGCCTAGGTGGATTTGCTTCAATCCTTCGTGAAGATAGTTTACTTGAGCCAGAAATGAATAAAATCGAGGTTATCAGAGCTCCAGCAGGTGAAATAAATTTCTTGAAGATGCAGTTGAAGATGACACACCCTTGAAGAGGATGGATTGGAAAATTGGCTAAGGCATGAAGAATTTGAACACGAATTTGGCGATGAACGCTTGGAGATCAAGGCATGAAAATCAGGTGAGTAAGTTGAATTTATACTATGAAATGATCTGATACTCTTCTCCTCGCTTGTTTTGCAGGAGGAATGTCGAGGCCAGAGCACGAAGACTTGAAGTGATGAAGCACGATGATATTACAACCCTCGGAGGAAGATAAAGTTACAAGTTTCAATCTCGAAGGAGGAAAATTTGCAAGAAAATGGCTAAGTGTTAAGACTTAGACTTAGTATAACTCGAAGTGACGAAGATGAAAACCCTCAAGTGGAAGAAATCAAAGAACAACGCCAAGAAAGAAG